>WEIT01025496.1:0-24394 GCA_013389985.1 Dryoscopus gambensis | reverse complement strand
GAGCAAAGTGCCTGTGCTGAAATAAGCAAATCTTGATGTTGCTGTGATCCAGTGAGAAACCTGAACAGAGAGGCTACCTATGGAAGGACTTTACTTTTTTCCCAGGTTTTCTCTCTATAGTGAGGAGTTTTATTGCTTAATATTTACTCCCAGGGAAAGAGAAGACTTCTGTTCTTAAAGATGAAGATAATTCCAGAGGCAGATGAAGAGAACCTTTGCTCTTGAACAGCTCAACCTTAAAATAATACCCCAGTAGTTAGGATTGAACCATCAAACAGTTGTGGGGAAAGCTCTTATCAAGGGAAGGGACTCACAGAACCAACAGAGATCCATTCCCAGTGGCTGTTTGTGCTGTGACATTGAAGCCATGAGAAGACTGCTTCTTGTGTGGAAACTCTACAACATGAGCATAAGAGACTCCTCTCCCTAAGTGAATTGACAAAAGACTATTATAGAGGGTGTAAACTGACTGAAATAACACCAAGTTTGTGTCTTTATGTTATAAATGGAAGGAGGGAGAAGGATGGGGGGAGGAAAGTGGTCTGAAGGTTTGTTCTAACCCGTATTGGGGTTTTTTCCCTTCTTTTAGTTCTAGTAATAAATTTCCTTGTCTTCTTTGAAGTATGGAGCCTGCTTTGCATTCCTCCTAATTCTTATCTCACAGAAGGTGAAACTGCGAACCAAACCACTACAGGTCCTTAACGGGGTCCTCAGCACAAGAAAGAGGTGGACCTGCTGGACTGAGTTCAAAGGAGATCACTGAAGATGACCAGAGGGATAGAACACCTCTCTTACAGAGACAGGTTGAGACAGTTGGAGTTGTGTAGCCTGGAGAAAAGGAGGTTCCAAGGAGACCTGACTGCAGCCTTCCAGTACCTTAAGGGGAGCTTATGAAAAGAAGGGGAAGGAACTTTTTACATGGCAAAATAGTGACAGGACAAGGGACAATGGTTTTAAACTGGAAGAGAGCAGGTTTAAATTAGATGTTAGGAAGAAATCCATTACTCAGAGGGTGGTGAAGCAGTGGAACAGTTTGCCCAGAGATGTTTATGGATGCCCCATCCCTGGAAGTGTTCAAGGCCAGGTTGAAAGGAGATTTGAACAATCCAATCTAGTGGGTGGCATCCCTGTCCATGGCAGGTGGATTAGAACTAGATAACCTTTAAGGTGCCTACCTATGATTCTCATGTCCTGCTACTCAGGGATACAGACTTTTCAGTCACTATCAAGTGCAGTGGCCAAATAACCTACTCTCTAGCGAAAAGTGAGGTTCTCAGTTAAAAACATCTTACAAAGTCAAATTCAGAAGCCCTGGTGTAAATTAAAGGCTCACGCACAAGATCAAGCTATGCTGGTGGAAAAAATTTACCTCTAATTAGCTGACCCCAGTAGCTAAGACAAGACAACATATCTTAAATGCCTTTCGCTGGAGGCAAACCCAAGTCTGCATCCTGTTGCAGCCCACAATGCCTACATGCATATGTACGTACAATTATAGCAGCTCTGCTGACTGATAACTTGTTAAATTGACATAACTTGACTGCCAGGGTCCTAAGACTAATGAAACATGTAAAGTATGTCAGAAGTAAACAGCAGCTTTCCAGGAAACACTTAATTTACATTCTAATTAATGCAATGTGGGGCAGAAGTCATAAATAAAGGATTCAATCACAGCTCACTGTATAATAGGCAGACTAGTTTTATACACCTGATATGACAGGCAAGTACTAACATGGGGTTATGGAAGATGCCAGACCTCAACCAGCTCTTCACATCTGCAAGAGACAAAGAGGTGCAGCACCTAAAAAAAAAAGGTTTAATGCTGCAAATGTCTTTTTAAAAAGTTTCACTCCTTAGGAATAGATGATGACAAGTGTAAAGAAAATTTCATCTAGAGGAGTCCTTGAAGGTGTGACAAACAGGATTTGAACACCACACCTTCAGGCTTATTACCACTGGTGATGAGTAGTGTTCATACCCTGAATGCCCTGGTAAAGATTGGAGTCTCACTTTTCAAACAGCTTGCAGAAGTCTTCCCAAAATAGCTGCCACCACCAAGGAACTCTGTGAATGCTCCCTGAAATGGAGGGGCACCCGGTCTGAATCTTGCTATTACATTTTTCAGACCTGTCACACATAGCATATTGCCTGCAATAGGCATTTTTTGGATTAGGTAGAGTTTGAGGATGGATTCCTGCTTTGCTCTCACCTACAGCCTCGCTCTATCATGATTATGGTGTTCCAGCCCCTCCTTTTTAGGGACCATATTATGCAGTTAATGCCAGCTGGTGAGCTCTGAACACAATGGGGCGGCAGAAAAGGAGGCTGGTTGCATTTAGCCACAATAAATTAATCTACATAAAACTATTCAGAAATTCAATTCTGATGTCCTTTCTTTGTGGGATGGTACATATGGTTTACGTTACTTTGAGAACACTTTGGTAAGCACTCTGTTGTATTTATTAAATGCAATCAATTCAATTCAAGAAAAAGAAATTAAGTTACTTGCTTTCTAATTACAAATAAACCAAATTATTTTAAATATCCTGCTTTTCTTCCCTGCTGAAACTACAGTAGAAAAACTAGCCTATGTAAGTGACAGAAGGTTATTGCAAACCAAGCTGATGAAATGAAAGGGAACAGTAAATATCAGCACCATAATAAAAGTAAAGTCCCTTTCTGCTTTTAACTACTTCTCCTCGCTTCACATTTCCCCACTACTCCACCACAAGCAGCAGCTCTTTCCATGGAACCCTCCATCCTCATTCATTTGTGTGAAAAATACTTCCTTAGTGGCTATTTGTATTTTTGCAGCCATAGTGATAAAATATATTACTGGCAAAACTCTCAGGATTATAAATAGGCGTCATTCTTTGTTTAATTTTAGTAAGCCAGGACAAAATCACTGAGGTTTTTGCACACATGACTTTCATTAGGAGCAATGTGCAACTGAAAACACATCAGGCTCTTGCTTTTTATTTGCCCTTATTTCTATTTGTTTATGCCTTTGTGTAATTAGAAGGCTGGAAATTTTGGGGGTGTAATAGCAAAGGTCTCGGGGAAAAAACACTGACTACTGAGGAAGGTGCAATCACACACTAGGACACTAACTACCAATCTGTCAGAAAATTATTTTGGTTTGAGGTTTTTGCTTGTTTCCATTTTTGTTAAATTGTGTAAGATATGTTACTTTGGTAAATATCCATCTAAGACCAAGTGCTACAAGTTGAGCATGCTGTCAACACTGTGCTTGAAGCAAGTCTAGTCTGAAAATTTAATACATTATTCCAGCTGAAACCTAACAGACAGTAACGTGCTTCCCGAATGCTCGGGGTCCCTCACTGAAGCCATGGGAGACCAGAGCTGACATTTCATATACCTCAAAGTCAGACAAGTAGTGCCAGAAATAACCATAAAAAATGAGTGCAAGCTTTTCTTTCGGTCAAATCTTTCGAGGATTTTCCTTAAAATTCATATAAATTATCTTTAGGTAGGACTTGGAGCCTTTTCTGGGCTTGCAAGCACTCTGTATTATGAGCAAAGACTCAATAAAACAATACAGAATTGATATGATAAATAGAGAAAGTCCTCAACACTTCACACTTGGTACTGAACCCTGCAGCAATCCCCATCTTGCCACCATGGCCATAGACAGAGGAGCCACCACCAGGACTAGCAGATCTCCAAGGGTTAACTAATGACGGGTGAGGGTGGGGTCATATTCCAGACCAGCAGTGGAGCTAAGCCACAGTATTCACAAGAAGGGAGCTGAAAGGATTTGCTGTTTGGGAACCATTTCATGTCACCCTCAGACAAGTCTCCCCTAGAAGTCAGCAGGACGCTCCTCTGGTTATGGACTGCAGCAAGATTTGGCTTCGGCTCTAAAGAAAAGGGATTCATAGGGGGAGCTTCTGGTAGCAGCATGTACACGAGGGAAGTTGGGCACAGCAGCATTTTTCTTTCAAAATCTCCCTGCTCCTGAAAGGCCACCCATGGGACGCAGCCATCTCTCATGTAGCTATTGTTTTCCGTGGACATGTGCCATGTATTAACAGCCTCCCAGGCCTTGTGCAGAGAAGACAAAGACTGCCCTCTGCCTTTCTGCCTTCAGAGGACACTCGCAGCACAAACAAGGCACGGTACCAGAATACAGCTACCCTCGCAAAATAGGCTCCAGCAGGACCCAAGGTAATTCCTACAGCCAGCATGGCAGCAACAGAAGGAGGCTTCCTGGAAGAGTTGGAGCAGATCACCCCAAATCACTGATTCAGTAAGCACATATGCCAATTTAAGAGCCCGAGGCTGTATGGTAGCGAATCCGGAGAAAAAAAAGGAACAGTTTCACATCAACATTTTATTAATTTCACCACTGCCAGGTCAAGCTTCTCTAGTACAGAGAAAATGCAAAGAGTGGGGGCTGGAATGAGAAGGCTTGACTCCAGAGCCCTTTCTCAAACCAGTGTTTTAAGGAGTGCAATTAGATTTCCTTGCAACATTCCCCTTCATTCCCTTCTTAGGTTTTTGCAGGGGGGGGGGCAGGGTAAGCATTCCCCACAGAAGCAGGATGAAATTTAACAACAGCAGAGTTATCAGAAGCCTCATGTGTCAAATAAACACTACATTTCTCACAAATAGAAAACATACAAGTCATAAATCAAGGGTCCAGCGCCAAGAAGCTTGTCGCTAGGAAGGTGTCAGCGCACATGGATTTGGATGGCTGCTGCCCTCAGGCTGCCTGAAGGAAGTTTTGACCCAGGATATTAATACAGCTTATTTGATACAGAGTGAACCAGGCTGGGGCTCCAAGGTCTGTGTACATTACAAGACTGTGGGCCTCTGGGAGATTAACACCTAGAGAAAACGCATCTGTGTTTGTTTTGGGTGAGGCTATAATTTAAATTCTTACGTTATCACACAAACTAGACATGATAGATAATCAATGCCCTGTGATAGTTTGTATTGAGGAACTGAGCTAGTTTGGTTGTTTTTTTTTTTTTTGCAGGGTCATTATTCAGCATATCATTCCTGCCATATTCATTTATATTTAAAGTCAAATCAGGCATTTATTTTTCTGAGACTTTTATGAATGCATACGTACATTTTCATCTCTCAACATAAAGCAAAACTGCCTGGATTATGTCAGTTCTGTGCTTTTTTTGCAGGGATATACAATATATTATACAATATATTGTTGCAAAACATCATGTCACAGAAATCATACAGACCTCAGACTAAAAGGAATCTTAAGAGGGCATCCAGCCTACCATCTTACCTAGAAGCAGTATCAAGTTTTCTTGCAGCCATGACATATGTCCATCAAACTTCTCAAAACCTTTAGAAGAGAGTCTGCAATATCCCTGGGTAACCTATTCCAGTGATTAACAATCCTATCCATATAGATACTTTTTAAACAACCAAAAGCCTTGTTTTGCTACTGGTGAAGCCAGTCTCTAGATTTTTGTCACAGTTTTAATCTACACCTTAGGTTAATCTACACCATAGGTAACTCTACCCCTTTGAAACACTGACAGCTGAATGCAAGGCTATAGACACACTGCACCTATAGATATCAAATTAAATACAGACACACGATGGCAATCTGGGCAAAGAGAGCAACAAGCACAGATCAGGGTCAGTAGCATTGTTGAGACCTAAGTGTGTGACACACTTTTCACATGCCTAAGCAAGTAAAGCCCTGATCTGCTAAATCTGAGTTCAGTTTAGTTTTTACAGAGAGCCTTCTATTAAACACATGTGAAAATATAATGCTTGTGATCCTATGCTCCACAGCCACAGTGACTGATAGCTCTACATCCCCTTTCTAACAGCAGTTGCCTACAAGAATTGTATCCTTCCTCAGAAATGCACACAAATCTTTCAATCTTTCAGCACAGATCATATTTTCTAAGTCTCAAATCATTCGGGTCATTCTTCTAGGATACATCCCACTTGACTGTATCACTTTAAAAAGAAGTGAAAAAACACAGGTCCAAAACTCCAGCTGCT
Organism: Dryoscopus gambensis; assembly: GCA_013389985.1. Taxonomy (NCBI): domain Eukaryota; kingdom Metazoa; phylum Chordata; class Aves; order Passeriformes; family Malaconotidae; genus Dryoscopus; species Dryoscopus gambensis. The sequence goes on along the minus strand of WEIT01025496.1, from coordinate 18,388 downwards.
GACTTCTTGCTACTGGACAGAGACGTCTTGCACACTAAGAGTTGCTCTTTTAATATCTCATCTTTTATTCCTGTTCCACTTTCCAGGCACCAAAGCTCCATCTTTTCTCCTGCTGCCAAGCCCCCATGCAGTTACAGATTCTCTGACACATATTACTTTGCAGTTCTGTAATCTGAGTGCCTTCATACTAATTTATTTTTCCCAAAGTATCATGTTCATTTGTTCTTCTGGTCCTGTGTTCTAAAGCACTTCTGTATCCTCAGTCTAAATTTTACACTTTCTATCCCATCATTCAAACCACTAATGAAAATATTGGTGGGAACCAGGCCCAAAATTAAGCCTCTTCAAGAGCAAAAGCGAATTCTCCTTTTAGCAGGTCATAACTGCTGCTTTCTCAGAGTGCATTATTTAAAGAATCAGGCCCTCCCCTGTTATCCAGGCAAAATTTCTCCAGTTTACATGAGAGCATATAATCTCCCATAGTGTCAAAAATCCTGCCTTAAGTCAAGATGTGTTACATTTACCACTTCCGCCTTATCCACTAAGCCAGTTTCCCTGGGAAGGAAGGAAATTAGATTGGTTTAACATGATTTGTTCTTGACAAATATGTGTTGACTCTCTTTTATCACCTTTCTATCTGGATGGTGCTTACACATGGACTGCTTAATAATTTGTTCTGGTATCTAATACCTAAAGATATCAAGGTTTCACTGATCAGTGCATAACTCCCAAGACCGTCTCCCTTCTCTTTTTTTTTTAAAGATAGAGACTACAGTCTGTTAAGAATTCAGTGCAGACAAACATGCATGTCTCCAGGAGAAGCAAGATTTTGTGTGCATGGTGATAGTGCCATGTGCAAATTTAGACAAGAAACACTGAACTATTTTCTAGAATGCTTGGGCAAAAATGTAAGTTGAATTATCTTCTTATCATCTTGGGATGAGACAAGAATAAACAAAGTCTAGGGTACATGACCAGCAATGAATATTGTATAAACAGAATCATTCATTGTCACAGAAATACAATCCCTATTATGTAACCTATTCTAGCCTCCTGCCAATGGATGATTATTTCCTACAAAGTATTTTCCACTGCTTTGTTCAACAGAGATTTAAGCAAATCAGTAAATAGCTTCCCCGTACTTCCCATGGGAAATTGTTGCACAGCTATATAATAGTCAGTTTGGTCTCACTGAAAACAATAATAGAGTACTGAAACATATTTAATAGCAGCTAATTGTAACAATAAATATGCAGTAGCAATACTACCCCTCCTGGCTTTGTCCCATAGAGACAACTGCTTCCATTCACAGATATTATACCTACTTATTCTTCTGTTCCCCCTCTGATTTCCAAATACTCACACTTTTTGTGTTTTCCATTGTACACAATCACAATGCACTTTAGCATCTGCAGAGGTGTCTGGAGCATCCAGGAACACCTGACCTTCTGTTTTTTGGGTGCAGTTATACCACATTCTCATTGGTCTCTACCATGGTTCTTGGTGCAGAGCCAAGCTTTCATCAAAGAGGTGATCTTGCAAACAGGAAGAACAAGAGAGAACACTGCATCAAACTCCCTTATAATGCCATATTATAATGCCTCATCTATAATGCCTTATCACATCCTGAGACGTATTTCTTTATACCAACACTTGTATCTATTGAAATGAAGTGGGATTATATTTGATGTTGATTTCAGATGCCCAGCATCCTGCTCTCTCTTTTGGGTAGTGGCTGGGAGTGAAGAATAGCTGCAGTACCACATGATAAACCCACTGCATGAATAAATGCTGTTTCCCATTCTCCATGCATTTAAATCAGAGGCAGTTGACCTGTTTAGGATATGATCTATTCCGATAATAAAACCCACATGGCACACAGTAAAACGTTTTAATCCATGATCCATGCATATACTTCTCTAGAAACAAAGATGGTTACAGACTGTAGCATATAAAATTTGCCCTGAGCTAGAAAGCCAAAGCCCTTTAGCACAGAGACATTTTTGAATTGTGAACTTTATAAAACCCAACTCATAAGTTCTGCAGATGTAGCTTATTGCTGAGAAAAATTTAAGATGTTAACTGCCAGTGTTGGCTCATATAAGCTGATATTTGTAAGTGTATTGTATAACTTGTATTGTTTTTCTCACCTTTTCTATACAGAAAAACCAAGATATTGTAAATTAAGCCTTTGGCATGGTGGGGGGGGGAGGGTGGCAGGGGTGTTTGGGAGTTTAATGGCGGCAAGGATGTGGTTTTGTCCTTTGCCATTTCTAAAAATTGTACAAATCGAAGCATATTTTTAAAGGGGATTTTACAACCTGTTTAATAACTTTTTAAAAGGTTCTAGTATTGCATCATGGGACTATGGATACGGTAGGTCTTTTCCTGCACAAATGAACAAAGAACACATACGAGCAATGGTTAGTAACTTTAATAGCAGTTGCCATCCAAAAATCCCTTCTGCATTTTAAGCAAAGGAATCCAGAAAATCTAGTTGGCTTGAAATATTATTTAAAGACGTGGGGTTTGGACACAGACCCGCACAAGCTGTTTAGCAGCAGATTATCCAAACTGTATCAGTTTTCCTCAACATTATGGTTGCCTATAACTATAATTTTAAGTTGCTTTTATCCAACAGCAAAAAGGCATAGAAAGTTAATCAAGGTCCTGCACAGAGGGATGCCTTAGACTGATGACCACTGGCTCTTTCCTTCACCTGGCTGCAGAAAAACATTACTCAATTCCAGGTATCCATGGTAGAACTTAGCCAGAGGCTTTTCCTTTTGGCATTTCATGCTTTGGAGAAGCATCTTTGCATGCTAATAAAAATGCGAGGAAGACCAGCTGCTCTTAAACAGTTTGCAGGAAGGCACATATAATTAATACACAAGTTGGAAGCACATTTGACAGAAAGAATTGCTTTGTTACCCCCAAATAATCGAGAAGATCATATGTGAAATGTACGTGCAAGTACATCTGCTCTCACTTATATCCATACACCCTAACTGAAGACACTGTAGCCATCTCTCACACCTAGCCAAGAAGATGATTTGCAGAATAATCTAAATACTGCTGTGCAAGGAAAAGCTTGATCAATAGGCCCCATAACTTAGAAGGTATGAATTTATGTTACTTTAATGGTATGTCCAAGAAAATTAAGACCAATCAAAGTCTATCTGGCTGGCCACATATACCAGAGCTTTGGCTTTCTTTGGGCCATCACAATTGTGCCTTCCACCAAAACCAATTTCCAAGACTTACAGCAATGAGAACAGGATTATTTAAGCATTTTTCCCTTGCCTTTTCTTTTTTTCAACCATATTCACATAAACTTGTCACCCATTTGCATACATTTGAGCAGTCTGCCTGACTATAAGGCATCTGCGCTTTTATGTTCATTTCTCTGACATCTGGAGTGCTATAAATTCAATGTTTGCCTTCATTTTTTCCCTTTCTCTCTCCCTCTATCCCCTAAAGAAGTATTGGCAGTAGCACAGATTAATCCAGTCACATTCAGATCCAAACTCACTGGAGATTTCCAAGTTTGAATGACTCAACTGGACCAAGAGTTTCAGAGTGGTGGGAAAAAAAATCAGTGGTGCCTCTGTAAGGAAAAAGCAGCATTGCCTTCCACTGCAACAAGATTCAAAGGAAAATACTAACAATGAACAACTAAAACGGTTAAAGTTGCCTCAGGGCACTTTGGAAGAGAGCACTGAGGCAGGTATGATGAGCTCCCACCCACTTCTGCTATGTCCCTGCTGGGGAAGCAGGAGTTGGTGCCACCACCCTGGGGAAAGGAAAAACATGCCTCAGAACAGCTCGAGGCTGACCAAGTGAGGAACTCAGCTTCCCTCTGTGTTTCCCTTGGGATGACTAGACAGGTAAGGGACCACCCTACCAGTGAATGTGGGGACACTGGACCTTGTACCGTGAGCATGGAAGCTGAGCATGTGTTCAGTGGGAATGTCTGGAGTAGCCGAGCACCCAAAAGGGATCCACAAGAACCACTTTGCAAATCTCCAACATATTGCAACACAGAATACAAATGTACAATTAAGTTTTGTAAATCTGGCCAGGCACCAAAGGCTTTGGAATTTGGCTGAACACAAAGTTCCCTGATTCTTCCCCTGACTCTCAGCTTTCCCTGCAGACTGAATCAAGTACAGATAATACCAGGCTGCTCATTCTCCTGCTGCCTATACAGTGATAAATTTTTCTTGCTCCATTGGGACAGATGAAATAAGAGAAACGAAAGCAGGATCAGCCTGGTGTCTGTTGAGGGATCATCTCTTACTAACCAAGAAATGGCAAAATCCTCCTAAAGGTTCTTTGGGGAATATTTATTTTGTCCCGCGCTTTTACTGTAATTGTGTTAATCCGATAGATTTGCTAAGCAGTAAAGCGTTAACTGGCATGTCTGAAGAATGCCTGTTGGGGAATGTGTCTGCATGGGCAGAGGACTGAAAATGCAGTTTACATAAGGGTGCAGACTGTGTCTGACAAAGAATACATTATAGTATATGTTTCCTTCATGGTAAAATATGATGGGTAATTGGGAGCAGGGTTAAAAGCTGAAGTGACTATATTTATGTGTCAGGTTCAAGGGGTTGTTTCAATTTCTAGACCCAATCAATGACAAACTTCAGCTCTGCTTCTGTACATGCTTCAATAGCCTGTGAGGAGTGGCTACTGTGTGTTCAGCTAGCAAACACTTCTGTGCTGGACTACTTTTATTCTCTTAAACTGGCATTTTGAGTGGAAAGTGTGGTGCCAAGCATGACAGAAAAGGCATGTAGAGCAGGGAGAGAGTGAAGTTAAATCATGTGGAATTGACCATAATGAAAAATCTGGGGACTTAATCAAACCTGCAACTATTTTATCTATCACTCATCTACACATCTTCCCTCCACCAAAGAAATCACCCCTTTGAACAGGTGATTGTCTTTACAAGCTGCAAGGCACATCAAGGGAACATTTTAACAGTTTCATTTTCTCTCCTACTGAGTTACACTGCCCACAACCTCTGGGATCACACAGGATCCAAGAGCCCACAGCTTTTTTTTTTTTGCTGTTGTTGGCTGTTCTCATTGCTAGAGCTCAAGTCCTGTCAGCAGAAGCTTCACAGCGGATGCACGGGGAACCTGCCTAACATGTTACAAACTGACACAATTCCAGCAGTAGCCAGTGGTCTCACATAATGCAGTTATTTTTTCCAGGCCTGTTTTCTTCTTCCAGCTGAGTTCCCAAAAGGCAGCAATGCTTTAATGGACCCACACAGTGAAAAAATGAACAACAGCAGCATCCAAAAGGCTTTTGTTCGTTATTGCATCCAGCCCTTCTGGAGTTCTCAGATGAACTGGAGGACGAGCTTGGCTAACATTTCCTGACTGAAGTACTGAGAGGGACTGTCCCAAAAGTTTCACATGTCAGAGCCACGCCACTTCCCACTATGCTACTTAACTAATGAGAAGTGAGTGTATCAAAGTATGTGAGGTCTCTCAGATACCTGCCCGCTTCCTCCTCCTCATTTGCCTGAGACAGCTGGTCATCTCCAAAGATGAGAGGGCATGTCTCTAGACTGTCACACATGCAAGGGCTTTTGTAAAGCATGAGGAGCACTTGGGCCACTAATACAATACGATGCAGCTTTGCCACTCTGAACAGAGGTGATATGCCAGGGCTCAGGATTGATTGTTTGGTCATTTGGGTTTTTTTAAGCAACATCCAAGGATTTTTATTTTCAGTAGAATCTAAGCTGCTGAAAGTCCCAACTGACTCCAGAAATCTTTGCCACGAGGCTTTCAAATCCACATTGACCAATGTTACAATAAGCCATTTCCACCACCTATAGAGCTCTGGCTTACAGCAGAGCCAGCAACTCAGGACAAAGGCTTGTCCATGATAGATGCAAGAGGCAGCCTGACACCAGCCCAGGTGAGAGCTTGCTTGATCCACACAAAGCCTTGTCAAATGCAAAGCCAGTAATGGGAATTGCAAAAGTCCACACTGGCACAGATATGCTAAAAAAGCTGCCTACAGCATGCCTCTTTCCTTCTTGCCATAAGAACAAAAATGAAAAATATCCCTTAATTCCTCTGAGACTTCATCCATGCAGTTACCTACAGGCCATGCATGCAGTCGCTCTCCTGCATCATCTCTTCTGCCTCCCCCCACTTTGGCACAAAGCGCCAGATGAACAGTTTCAACTGCTTGAACAATGATCTTGGAAGTAAAGTATTTCCCTCCTTGCCACAAATCTTTATAAGTGGTGAAATAAACACCAATATGTGCCTTCTTCCAACAGCTGGAAAATTATGGTCTGACTGAAATGACATCATTGTGTTTTCCTATGGAATTTCTGTGCTGTGAGATTTCAGGGAGAAACTGTGTGGTGGCTTGAGATGGGGTGAGAGAATGCTGTGGTGAAGTGGACAAATAAAAAAGGTAAAATCATCTTAAAGAGGCTCTAATGTGAAATAAATGTTTACACAAAAGCTGGAAAGGTTCCTTAAGAACAGATCAGACAGGCCGTTCCTTGGCTCACAGTCATTCCTTGATTCCAGCCTTCAACAGCCCTAGCCACTCTAGCATATAACATGAAGTTTCTCAACATCTTATATGGTTCTTCCCCTTTATCGGATTACGTCACTGAAAAAAAAAATGTGGAAGATACACGTCAGTAAGGGAATATCTCTGTCAAAGCGACATTGCATTTCTAGCAGCTTTTCAAATGAGACAGTACTAAATCTACACACTTAATTACATGCTCAGTTGCAGATGTCAGCAGAAAGTGTGTGTAACCACACCAGGGGTACTGCAATTCCCTTTATGGCACAGAGGTCTTGTGGAAAAGGAAGGTTACTTCCTAGCAAGTTAGAATCAAGTTCCAAAATGTGTCTCTGGACTAGAACAGACAGAGTGCAAAACATTTAGTGGTAACAAAGTTTAAAACTGAACTTGACCAGTTGATGAGAGAGAAACAACTGCCCATTCCTGCCAAGAAATCACAAGTTCCATTTTTCATTGTGATCACATTTTTTCCTAAATTTCTTTTCAATTCCTTGCCATGCCAGAGCTGCCCAATTTGAATGCCCTGGTCCAGCAAGCCCCAGTATCATTAAAAGGTTTGGTCACCTTCACTGAAACTCCTTTGAACACAAGTCTCAGTAGCACCCAGTCAAACTCAGTAGTGCAGTTTGACACACTCAATAGAGGGATTAAAAAAAAAAAAAAGTCACTGAAACCTAAGAGAAATTTTGAATTGTCTTTGGTAATCAGTGTTTCTCTATAAACTACCCACTTATGCCAAATCATAGCTGTGGGAAACCATCAGCAGCACTGGGGCTGACTACAGGCAGTAATCAGGCTGAACACAAAAATCAGAAATGAAACAGAACATGCAAATAAGAGGAAGATGAAAGACACCTTTGCTGAAATTCCCTTTCCATTTTAACTCATATAGAAGGCCTTGAAACACCTTCTCAGTGCTTTGGAAAAAACCACAAACATTTTCAATAGCTCTGATTTCTATACACTTTCTCTTACTTTTTCACCCTGCTTCTCCCAAATAACTACATAAACAACCAGGATGGCATTGCTAAAAAGTCGATGTGTAAGTTAAAACTTTCCCCAAAACAGAGATAAAACTCAATCACCTTGTGAAGTTTTTCTACATTTCTTTTTGTTATGTAAATGAGCGAACATCATATATTCACACCTGGAATTCCATGCTTCATTTGTTAACTTTTCTTACCATTGCTACCGTGATAAGCAATCCCATCAAATTATTAACTTTCAATTGCTCTATTTAATGGGGTCAAGAATGAAGAGCAACGAGGGTCTGTCATCAATACTTTGACAAAGAACTAAATTGCTCTATAACTGTGCATATGATTTTAACGTATCCAGACCTATATATAAACACAATTTTGTGTGATTTATATACCTAATTAGATTCCCATGGCAACATTCTTCAGCTAACAATGTGTATCATAATCACCTTTTCTTCATACAAATGATTTCCTTAACTTTGCATGCATATCTTAGCAGGTTTTATTTTTAAAACTCACGTTAACAGTTTCTCTCTTGTTATCAGTAGGGGTGCTACAATAAGAAACTAATTTGCTGTAAAAATTACTCATTTGTCAAATAAGCATTAAAATAATTGTTCCCCTTTTGACTGTAACCCTGCTGTTTCCAGTCATTTTCAAAAACTAAATTATTTACTCATTTGAAAGTTCAGCTGTGCATATTTTAATTGATATTCCCTCATAGGACTTATATTGTTAATGACAATAATTAACCCGAAATGGCTGCTAAATAATTATGCTGAAAAGATACAAAGTATTTGTGCAGAAAGTAAAATCAGCATTTGAGAAACCATCAAAACGTACAACTTTCCTATTTTATGGCAAAGCATGGTAATAGTTCATAATCAAATTAAGGATGAAAAAGAAAGATGTAGATTACATGCTTTGATGCAGAATACTTTATGTTTCCAATATAGCATGGTATCCTAGCTAACAATGCGTATTCAGTAATTTTAATAAATCCCTAGTATTGCTATTCCAGATAGTAATATAATGTATTCTCATGAAGTCAGTGCAGTTAGGAACGTAGTAAACCATCCATTAATAATATTTCTCTGCCATCTATCTATTGCATTTCATTCCAAGGAATCAGAGCCTTGTAATAATTTATAGCTTATGGAATTAATGCTGAAGGCTTTCTTCTGGCAAGCATTGTTGATTTCAATGATGAGAGCTAAAAGCTATTCAGGCCCAGCTTCTTTCTCTGGACACATCCCAGGCCAGATGCATTACCGACCTATTGTTTATGGAACCATTCATACCAGTACAAAATCATTTTTGATTTAGCTCCTTTGCTCATCGACAGCGCAAGTTACGGATGAAGCAAGCTCTGTATGCCCTGCTAAACAGACACAGGATGGGTTTGTCTACACGGGAAACAATCTGAGTTAACTAAGGATGTGATTTTAATGTGGGTTTCTATATACAACTATATTAAGCCCATGTGGACTCACTCATTCAGAATTAAAATAGCTCTAATTCACTTTAATCTAATTCACTTCCAAAGACCACAGAGGGGTTTAAAGTTGTTTAATCTATTTGAACAGCTCATTTGAATCCACATGCCCAAGTGTCCCCACAGACACTCACATAAGCAAACAAAAGCCCAATAAAGCAGTAGAGAAGTTAAGAGAGGTTGGCAGAAAGTTTTACTTCATGGCTTTTTGGTGGAAAATTTGGTTTTCAACTACATAGTCTCTTTGAAAAAGGTGTTGACATTGAGTGTTCCTAAATTTCAGCTGGAAACTGAATTCCCTTTCTTTTAGAAATTAGAACTGCTGCTGCAGTATTATTTGGTTGACCATCACATATCCCCATAGTCTTCAGTCCAAGCCCAGCACACTGTGGTCACGGACAACCAGGGTGCCAGATAAACCTAGGTTCATCAGAGAAATGGATTTGGAGCCAGAATACATGTTTACTATCTTAGACCAAATCACTTTTGGCCTTTAATTAGTTACTAAAATTCAAGATTTTGAATGCAGAAATAACTGTCTCTCCTTACCCCCAACACACCCATCAGTCCTACCTGAAAAAGCTTTTTCGGTAGCCCATACCAAAGAGCATCCTCAAACTGAAAGGTTACGTGGTGCTTGCAATAAAACCAAACACTCATCATCTATTTGGAGACCACACACTCTATGATCTTGTGCTAAGCTCTTGGAGGAATACAGATGCAGCTGAAGTCACAGTTTAAAAGTCACCAAGTCCTGGCATTTTGCTCTTGTTGGAGGAAAGGGGAGGTTTGAAGGAGCAACAGGGTCTCTGTTCACAGGCTTAGATGGGTGTTGGCAACAAGCATATTTAAAAAAAACCGCTAGTGCTTTTGAAGAAGTAATTCCTAATTTTTGAATGCTGTCATTTAGTAAAATGCTTCATTATAGCAATTTAAGTACTCCTGGCCAGAGAACATCAATATGAATGCATCTGTCTTATTCACTTGAATTACCTCTGCAATTCCTGTATGTTTTCACATGCAGCTCTGGGGGTTTGCATGTGTAACCAGCAGCATTCACAACTCAAGCACGCCTCTGTGAAAGTTTGGCTCACTTAGAGCTACCTTCCACATGCTCTAAGTTATATTTTGGATTTTGACATTTAAGACAAATAGCCAACAGACAAAGAGCATATTTATGAAAAAAATAAAATTCTTTTAATTGCTCAACCTATTCCTGCCTGAAAAATAAGTGCAGCTATTACTGGCAGCAGACGATTCCCAGTTTTCACTGGCCAGCAAAGCTGCATCTGCAAGTTCAATGAGATCAGTAAACAGTGTAGGTTAAGTAACTGATTACTAATATTTTCCTTGAGCTACAAAACTTTTAAATAAACAACAACAACTGTGATCACAGTAACCTTCCAGAGGTTAACAGCATGCAGGTGGTCAATTGGAATTAAATGCAAACCAGACGGCTGTGGCATTATAAACTGAACATCTCAGTTCAGTTTGCTCCAGGAATTGGGTCTTCTTTCTCAAAAGCCTCAATGATATAACACATAAATGTCAAAATGACAAAAATAAGGAAGTATGTAATAGACTAAGCATTTTAATGCCTTTTCTGGCTCACTTTTGCAGGCGGAACTGTCTGTGTTGACCACATTTGATGGCATCAGTACTTAGAGTGGCTGTGTGCATGAGTTTTTAACAGCTGACATAAACAGAGATGGCCCATCAACCAACTGAGCTGTGCTGTGGGCTTGTTGTAAACCACTGGTATGATACATTTTATACTCCATTTATAATACCACTTCGCTGACCTTGAAAGACGGCTCAAAGTATTTGCAATCAGATATTGAACTGGAAGCAGGTTCAAATCCAGCTAGTGATGGATTTGATTTGATAAGCACTGATCAGAATGGATTATTTATATCTGTAAACCTTTTTTTGAAACAGGTCTCTCAATCTATTCCTAAGCAGACAGGAATAGCTAATACAGTTACTGACCACCAAGAAACTTATTTGAAAGGTCCCCCAGAATATGCACAGATTTGACTTACAGGAGCTGAGAACCATCTTGTCCAGGATAAATGCTTTCTCCAACATCATCAAGAGGGGCTGTGAAGGAAATCTGGATACATCATCCCTGATAGGGACTCCTCTTAGAGGACTAAGCAAAAGTTACCTCTGGGATTCCCAAACACACTTAAACTGAGCACCTGAGAAATGTAACTCAAGTTTGTCTTAGAGTGGACTTAGCCTGGCAGAAAAGTTCCTCCTGAAGGGAAAACAAAAAAGAGGAGAAACATTGAGAAGGCCTTCCTCCCACATCAAGCTTTGGGTAAGTCCAGTGCATGAACTTTTGATTTAACAGCTTCTAGCAAAATGCTTTTGAAAGCTGGAATCTCCTGCCTAGTCCCCAGCCTGTCCAAGCAAATGATGCCCCAAACCGATAGGCCCTGCAAAGAGCAGAAGCGTAAACCATAGAACCATGACCATGTCCACATACACCAGCCAGTGCTTGGATTCTATGGAAAAGCACCAGCACTTCTGAAACTTGACACTGCTCAGAGATACACATTCAATTTGAGTGTCTGCCAGTAAATAAATACAAATCCGTTGTCACGGTGTTTTGTAATGACTGGCTCCTTTAAGCTAGTAACACTCACCTCCTAATGAAGCAGTTTGCCTCTAGGTACAGTTGTTTCTCAGGCTGCAATATCACCTCCCAATCTGCTGTCCTGTATCTTAACCCAGGCTGTGAATCACAGGTAGCTCCAACGTGCTTGTGTGCAGCAGTATGGTGCCAGTGAGGTCAGGGCACATGTTCACAGTCATCCTCCAGCAGCTGCTTCAAACCAGCCAGCGGAAATAGTGAAGTTACAGAGACCTTTAAAGTGCGTCATCACATTGTCATTTGTGCAAGGTTCACAAAGAATCAGTGAATCGTTAAGGTGGGAAAAGACCTCTGAAGTCATCAAGTCCTAACATCAACCCAGCACCACCACCATGTTCACCATTAAACCATGTGAAGTGCTATATCCAGTCATTTTTTGACCATTTCCAGGGGTGAGAACCACTTCCCAGGGAAGCTTGTTCCAGTGCTTTATAACCCTTTCTGCGAGAAATTTTTTCCTGATGTTCAATCTAAGCCTCCCCTAGCACAATTTGAGGCCATTTCCTCTCATCCTATCACTTACTCCCTCAGAGAAGAGACTGACCCCCACCTGGCTGTGACCTCCTTTCAGGGAGTTGTAGAGAGTGATAAGGTCTCCACTGACCCTCCTTTTCTCTAGGCTGAACAACCCCAGCTCCCTCAGCTGCTCCTCATCAGAACTGTGCTCCAGACCCTTCCACAGTTTGTTGCCCTTCTCTGGATGCCCTCCAGCACCTTTGTTCCTTTGTTGTGCTGCTTATGGAGGACACATTTCCTCTGCACACACATCTACCCACTCACAGCTGATCCCTCCTCCATGGCCCTGCACAGGCAGGTATCTGTTGGCCCTAGATCAGAGCTGCACACATGCACCACACCTCAATGTTTCTCCCAGGCAGCCAAGCTGGGTGGCCAAACCTAAGCAGGGAGCGGCTGAGCTCCAGCTGCAGCCTTTCCATTACTGGTAGCACCAGTTGTTCCCTCTTCTTTCCGCTCAGCCAAAATTTTTCAGAAAATTTATAGGAATTTCATAACCTCCATAAAATCTGGTTTAAATTGGCCAGTTCAGAAGTTATTAGGGAAAACAAACACTCTGGCAAGCTTCTAACACAGTAACGAGGTCTTCAACCTCAGCAAACACTTAGAAAATTGAGTGAACAATTGAACACTGAATATTTTGAACCTCTTAAAATGCAGGTTAACCTGTGCTGCAATGCATGTCCAACGCTATCCCTTTCTAAAAACAGTTCTGTTCTGCTTGTGCTGTATTCATTCTGTGTACATTTATATCAGCTGGAAAAAAACACTGAACCAAGACGTTCCCCCAAAAACCTAGGAACACTTCTATTACTAAGAAATTCAAGGAATAAGGTTTTGTATCTTACCCGAAGCAACGGAGTTTCAATTCCTTAATGATACGATGATTCTGTTATGAACAGGAACTTTGACTTCAGCTCCAAGGCAAGAACATGTAGCAATGGACTGCATGGTGCAGAGGAGTATTTTTCAGCCTCTTCAACTTCAACCAGCATTACCTGTGAGTGATACGTTACAGAATTGAATGCCAGAAAAGTGGATTTTAGAATAAAAAGTATAGTGTTTCATAATTTGATTTAAATCAATTATACCATCTCTCACTGGAATGCTCATGAGCTTCAGAATAAAATATATAAATGAAACCAGCTGCTCTGGATTCTCTTTCCTTGGGATAGATTTCACTTGAACTCAGCCAGCTTTCTTCTGCAGCAAGTTATTGTAATGCAACATCAGAGTGGAGAGCACACAGTGCTGTACAAGTTACTGCAAGGTAAACTGTTTCGGTTAAAAAATGCAGAAAATTAAAATCCTTTCCTGCAATGGCTGGCTAAAATCTGAGGAATTATTAATACCTCTGGGGCTGACAGGGAAACCAAGGTAGTTATTGGCACCTCAGCTATAGCTATTTACTATATCACATAATCTTTCTGATTTGTCTCAGTCTGGAGCCCCTCTGTGCCCAACAGCACGGAGTTCTGCAGTGCTTAGAATGAAGAATAATTACAACTGGAGAAGCACATGCAACCAAAGCTCCATGTTCTTTAATCTCCAAGTCTAATGCATGTGTAGATTTTGGCATCACTCTTAAAATGATTGTTTGTAACTAAATACCGTATCTCAGTGCTTAGATACCACGATGACCGAGCTTTTCATAAATCAGAATGAATATATAAGGCAAAATTCTGGCTGTACTGAACTCAATGGGAGCACTGCCAGCTACTTTAAGGGAGCCAGGGCTTCATGCAAAAGGTTTTCAGCAGCCCAAGCTGTCCAGTGTTTTGGTTGCAGTATTTTCAACTCTATTTGAAGGCCTCTTTTCCCATCCAGCATCTGCAGTAGTGTGACACTGAGATAAAATTGCACGCTCAACTCCCAGCCAAAGCAACAGGAGAATATCCTTTGTTAAAATAAGAGGCAATTTCAGCTTCAGTTGACAAAAGCGACACAAAATCCTCTGAATTTGTGCATGTGGATTCCCCCGGGCTTTTTCTGATCCTTATGGCAGACAGGCTCCTGCCCAGAGTGGAAGGGAGCAGCCTCACTGAGTTTCCGCTCTGAAGCATTCCAGGTGGAGTCCTCCAACACTCCTCTTAGCAAGGTAAATGGCCCATTAACTTAAGCAAGGAAGTATGGCCAGCAGCAGAGAGAGAAGGATGAGGACATCAAGTTCCACTGCCACCAATTCTAATATTGTTTTACAGTTCATCTTATTTTAGAGTTCATTTTGAAAGCATGAAGAAACGCAAAAAAGGAAAACTCCACCTCTCCTCCTTTTTTTGATCTTCTCTTAAAGAAATAATCATCTTCTCATGCAGATGCTTATGTATCTTCTCTTATGCATGTTATCGAATGTCTTAAATTCTTCTGTAGTGTTACACCAGTTCCCTTCAAAGTGAATAAATGTCTCATAGGCAAATACCCAGCTTGTAGCTGAAAACAAGATAATTTTCATAGCTACTGTGCGCTTAACTTTCCCCAACTCAAATAATTTAGAACACAAAAGAAGGTGTCATATGCAGTAAGTGGTGACAAAGAAGAGTCAAGTGAAATAATGACATGTGCACTACACTATCAGGCTAACAAATGCCATTTACATTGATACACCTAAAAGACTTGTATGCCTAAGAATCCAGTACCAGAAATGTGTTTGCATAGGATTAACAATGTCAATTTAATATGCATGATAAGACAGCAGCTTCTAGAACAATAAAAACAAAAATTATTTTAAAATTACCTATGTCTATAAATCCAACTGTTCTTGTGAATGAAGAGAGAAAAGAAGGGCTTTTTCATAATGAGGCAAGACAAGCTAAAAAATGTGATTCCCTTCCTTTTCCTGAAAGACTGAAAATTCCGATCCTATTCCTAGAATGATTCAAAGTAATCACTAATAAACAAAATTATTTTGGAGAAGAAGAGGTTATTACTATAAGTTCCAACTAAAGAATGAAAAAATTTTTAAGACCTAAAAAATGTTTGAGGAATAGCAGGATAAATGTAAATGTAAATGTAAATGTAAATGTAAATGTAAATGTAAATGTAAATGTAAGTGGGTGAAATTTCAACACCAGGAAACTACTCACTTGTGAGCAGACTCATGTTCACGTTCTTTGGCACATTCAGTTGACATGGCACAGTGACCTCAGGATCCCTCATCTCTTTACCACTATGAAAAAAAATTAAAATCTTATAAAAAAGGGCTTAAGGCAAAGTGGGTCAAGGAAGCAGGTGTTGTGGTATGTTTTAAGTAACATTTTCTTCAGCGAGAAATGGAAGCATGAGGTTTCACCCCTAACAACAACATCACAGAGAGGGATGGGAAGGTTTTAAGTTTGAAGGATGACTCCCCTGAAATGCGCATGTGACCTGGTAACTCCTGTGAGACAAGGCAGAGCTGACTTAAGGAGGAGAGAGGCCTCCAAGAAACAAGCTTAAGGTTTTTGGAAACAAAGAGACCAATCAAACGAGTCCTGGAAACTACATTAAATGTAACTGCAGGGATCTACAAACTCTCTGTTGTTAAAACAACACTTTCAACAGCTGGGAGCACTACCCCATATAAACCATACTTTAAAAGTATATGTCTGTGGATAGATGGGGATGTCTCCCTCCAAAAAAGCATTTAATTTCAAATTTCAGCACTGGACCCTTCACCTTTCACAGTATCTAAATTAAATACCCTTCTGGTTTGACTGAAGGGTATTTAGAAGACATACTTACCTTCAGTGGTGGAGATGGTAATCCAAGGACCACACAGCAGTAGATGATGGCCATTGAAAATATTGTATTTCCTTAAAAAACACCAGTAGAAGACTGGGGAATATGGTCAAGAACCAACTTGCAGAGGAATAACCACTAGTAAAACCACCACATGGATTTCATATCCCCTCAGTTTCCTTAAGTGTAATATGAGATACTAAACTTCTGTTTCTTCTCATCTGAGGCATAATAGGAATTAAGCTTTCCCTCATTTTGCCAAAGGACTTGCAAGGCTGTTTACCTGACTGTAAGAACAAGCCCACTCTCTTAGAAGACAGAGCAGTACAGAAATTAATTAAGATCAAGAGAGCATTCAGCATGACACCTAGAAATATACTGTAGATGTTACAGGAGAAGATTGGCCAGATTAGGCACAAATGAAGTCATGTTGATGAGACTACTCTCTTGTATTACCAACGAAAGGACTAAAGCTAATGCTTAAAATGACCTGAGACCTGTAGGAAAGGCCATGAAAAAAATAACACAGATTTAAGAATCCTGCATTCTTTTTCTGAGCCTCCAATTTACAGAGAAGCAGATGGACTCCTCTGAACCCCACATTTCGATTATTCACCAACCATCATGGAAAGCTGTGCAAAACATTTCTTGTGCCTCAGAAAGCTTCTGGAATTTAGAAAGAGAAAAAGCACACAACTTTATTGAGGTCGGTGCAAGCCAAGAGATTTCCAAGTTGCATGTCTCTGTTAATCAAAGTGACTGTGCCAACATGATTAGGATACCCACAAAGCCAAGCCAATCAAGCAGCTAACTGAGGGAGACCACAGAGCAGATAGCAAATACCACTGGAGTTGTACATTGTCTCAAAAGATTATCACTGCAGTTGTTCAAACTCTTGTGACCAACAAGGGATTTCAGTGACTCATTGCTATTGTGTTTCTGCAGCTCAACATTATGTCCCATGCATATTCTGGAGCTCCATAGCACCACATGTGTATAACAATGTGCCACTCTTAATAAAATATTTTTGCGGTAAAAGAAGTACCAAAAATATTCCCACAATAGCAGAATGCCAACCAAGCACTGAACTACATTAGAACAACTCATTGGGTGCCATTCCAAAACAGCATCTGCCATGGCCCCAGGAAGTAGCTTTAAAAAAAATATATAATAAAATAAGAGATTTTTCTGAAAGATCACAGCTTTTAACATACCAAGGAAACGTCAAGAACAAATTAACATATGACTCACCTCCCTGAGGTCTATCCCATGGTTTCATTATCAGTCAAGCAGAATCCATTGTTGCAAAAGCAGTTCAAAGCATCCATTCCATCCATGTGCCACACTGAATACGCAGCAAGTCTTCATGTATATACAGCATTGTTAAACAAGGAGGATGGCAGGATAACATTTAAAAGGAAAACAAACAACCCCTCCCACACTGGAGTTGGAAAGGCCAGCAAAGCCCATCCACATCAGTAAGGGCTAGGAAAGAAGATGGTCATTTTTCTGACAGTCTTAAAACTTTCCCAAGAAAATGATGGCCTGCAGCTGGGGCACACCAATCAGCTGCTCTGGCAAAGGTCACTGAAGGAAAGATCCCCTGCTAGTTCAATAGCAGTGGTTTCTTAACTAATCTTGAAACAACGAACAGCATATGAACGTGAACACCTCTTCCTCCACAGGATTCAGGCAGAAAAACAGGGCCCACATAACTGCTGTTGTCCTCCTGAAAGTATTGCTTCCAAGCAGAGCAGAGTGTCTCCTTCGGATCGGAGCAACCAGGCATGCTGAAATGAAAACAACAGACTTAATTGACAACCTGGAAAGGAATCATGGAGGAGTCCCATCCAAGAGACACAGTTTGGGCTCTTGCCACAATTGAAGAGGCAGATGTAATTTCTGACACTGACAAGCTCTGAGTGCCATATCAGATGAAGGTAGGAGATAACAGGGAAACCCTCGATACATCAATCATGTCACAGAGAGGTGTCATGCACAGCAAGAATCTGGCTGAGTGAAGGTTAAAAAAAAGGAATCATGATACTAGGCTCTTACTTGGATAACTGGGGGAAGGGAGGAGGACTGTATCTTCTAATTAAAGTNTCTAATTAAAGTCCTTATAAAAAAAATACACGTGCAGAGGGTGCTCTAACGGTAGATTTTAGATGCTGAAGGCTGGATGAGCAGTGTGGGGAACCCTGCAGAGGAAGGACAAGTTTCTAGGGATGCTGCTCCTTCCTCTCCTTTTTCACAGCTGATGACATGACACAGGAGCCTCCCCATGTCAGGTAGGGACTGAACTGAAAATATTCACACTCTTCTCTCCCTATTTTCTTTTCCGTTTTCAGAGTCCTGCACTGGGTTAGCAACAACATATGAGGAGTCTTATGGATATGATGGACAACCCATACTGGCACCAAGCCATGGAACGCCATTGGACCT
>WEIT01025493.1:389-13696 GCA_013389985.1 Dryoscopus gambensis | reverse complement strand
TTTTTTTTTTTTTTTCCTTCCATCCTTCTCTTTCCCCTAGCACTGTAAGTATCCAAATACAGATATATTACTGAATTACTGGTTACTTTTGATAGATAAGAATGTAGCATCTTTGGTTTCTTCCTGATTTTTCTGGTTTCTTTCTGCACTTTTGGGGTTGGCTGGTTGGAGGGTTTGGGGTTGGGGGTTTTTTGTTCGTTGTTTTTTACTGATATATTTTACCCTGTGCTTTTTTGAGTCAGTTTGATTTTATACCTTGTGCCCAGAAAGTACTTTACTTAGTAACTTAGGACCTTAGTAGTGGCAATTCTTGACATGAAAAGCCTTTCTGTTTCTTTTGAAATATGCTCTTCTCCTTTTCTTCAGAGACAAAGAAATGTATTTAGGGTTTGAAAATTGTCAAGCTGAACAATGTAGCTAAATATTTGAAGCATGATATTGGCAGGGGGTGGCTGAGAGCAACAGAAAGCAGTGACTAAGCTTTCCTCGGGTTTGGATGGTTGGTTGGTTACTTGATCAGGAGTTTTTTGGTGAGTTTTTTCTACCTCAAATTAGAATTATCACCACTAGTTGCTTGTTGTTTCTTACTCTTGAAACCAACCATAAACCTTACAAAGGCGAGGAGCGTGTGATGAGTGCTTGTGAGGCCAGCAACTTTTTTTATTATTATCATTTATATTAACTTCATGAAGAAAGAACCACATGTGCTAAAATACAATATTACTACGAACAAATTCCTTCTGTAGTTTCAAATAAGTTGGAGTTAACTAAGTAGCTTCACATCAAAATTTATTTAAATACTCACCTGTTCATGCTTCATGCCAAGAATACGTCCATATCTTTCCTGCACCCTGCATCAGTAACCTACCTGAACTTTCCACTAGGAAGTTTCTAACAGTGTGCTTAGCTGCTTTGTATTCTGCCCTTGTCAGATATTAAATAGTGAACCGTATGCTTCTATTTTTGACTTTATTTCCCATTTCAGTGTGCCCTTTACCATGGAACGTGCATGTCTTCCTACTCCACTATTTTTGAAAATATTTCCTGTTACTCCTGCTTGCTTCTCATAGATGGTGAAGAGTAGTATAGAATTAGGATCCTGTATTACCCAAATCACCATCAGCACAGACAAATTACCATTTTTTTAAAAAGCTCACAAATAGGTTAGCCTCTGACAAACATTTTGTATCTGTTTTCCTCCTGTGCAGCTGGAAGAGTAAAGCAAGATCAAGACACTTATGAAGACAACATTAATTTTTATGGAAAAACAAATAATTAGCTGCAAATCTATTATCAGGCTTTGGACAGTAGATCTACATGTCATTTATATTTTGAGCAGTAAATGAGCCTTGTTGGTATTCATTCAATGAACCTAAAAATCTCTTTAATATGCTGTTACCCAAATATATATGAATTGCACCAGCCATGACATTCTTTCGGTTTCACTGTTATATCTTTGAATACAAAACCTTCCCTTACAAAGAGAAAGTAAGAATAAGGCATATGTTATTCCTACAGAATAGAGGAATTCTACTGCTTCATGTTGGGGATTTTGTTTGGGTTTGTTTTGTTTTAGAGCAATTTTATTTGTGCTCCTGTGTTTTGTAAAAGACTTCCAATTGTATTTCCTGGATCAGTTTGACAGTACAACTTTCTATGCTGAATAGATTCCCTAATTATCCAGAGGATATTGAGAAAATTATTAAACTGCTGTGCTTAATTGTTTGCTACTGGGCTTTTCTTCACAGAGACTTTTGGATATTTGCCATGTCTATTTTCACATCTAATTGACATCTCCAAAGTTTTCTGCGTTTTCTAAGGATTATGTAGAAGTTTTTTAAGGGGAGATTTCAAAAAATTAATACACAGGGTATACTTCAGAGGAGAGCTACTCCATAATGAAAATAGGAATTATGTTGCTTTATATATTGACAATTATTTGCTTAGATTATTACTTCTACAAAAATTTCGAAAATGTTTGCTGTTACTTTACTTTGTAGTAAGGTATTCCAATATGCTAAGGCAGTTTTTGTTGAGCAGAAGATTCTCAAAATTAGGTGTAATATTCATTTGTTTCAATGGTTTCATATTAGCGTTCTGAATCTAAGAAGACTCTACTTGAAGTCTTAAGTGACAAATTTTATTTAAATTGGTAAATAATAAAGTTTATTAAAACACAATTTAATAGTGTCTTTCAGCTACTGTTTGTTTTTCCATTTCTCTAAATGAAAATTTAAATTTCTGTTTAACCAAGTTTGAGGCCATTTCCAGTTAGGGGTTTGGATTTGATTTTTTCATTTACTTTAGTAGCCTGTTAAAAATGCAACTTTTTTAAATACTCATGAGAGGTTATTTGCCTGATTTTTCAAAATCGTGCAGGCTATCAGTAGCTTTGGTATAGATTTGGAATTTCCCTGAGTTAATACAATAGGCTGTTAAAGATTTACATCTATGTAACAACCTAAGGGATTCTGTCATATTGTTATCAGACATATAGTCTGATAAACTTGCTAATATGCAATTTAGATAAAAGTAGACGAGGCCATAAGAAATATCAGCAAGATCTACCCAGAGAAGAGCTGAGCAGAGCAATGTAGGTAAAATTTCATGATGTTACATTCAAAATAATGTATAGAAGAAATTATAAGAGTCATTATGCTCCTTATGGGCTGCAAACCAATATAAGCAGGAAAAAACACCCTCTATTTGATAGCCAGTAGTAAATCTTTAAAAAAGACCATTCTATTTATTACTTATTCAACATTGAGAATATGGTAATTTTTTTCTAGAACTCTAATATGAAGCCAGTGAAACAAAACAATAACACATCTTCTGTTGTAATACTGCATTAAGTCTTTCACCTTATCTCAAAAAAATTAGAGTTCAGGACAAAATTAGGATCAAGGAAAAGTACTCTAGGAATGGGATTAAAGACCAAGGATAAAGGAATAAAATACATGGAGGAAGTAATATTTAATCCATGCATACAAAATTTCTCTATTTCAGCGAAGATAAAGCAAGATCCTCTATAAACTCTAGGGCATAGTTCAAGAATTGAAACACTTGAAAGATTTCAAATTAAAAACTATGTTTTTCCTCATAACAAAATATAGCCATTCTGGCTTTACTTTCACCTCAGAACTCTCAATTGGCAAGGATTTTAGCAGTATTCAAAAGAACTGATACTTCTGTAGGTAAGAACAGCCAATGATAGTACAGATACATAATTATAAAGACCATTAGTCTGATCCAGCACAGCCTCACTCTGCTGCCAGCCTAAAGGCAATCTTTAGTTTTTCCCATGTGTTTCCTTCTCTTGTTGTTTTAGTTTAGACCTACTAAGTATTTTTATTTCCTTGCAGTTGAAATATCTGCTTTCCCCAAAATAGCAACAATGCAGAGTGAGTAGTACCAATATTTGCACTTACAGTAAAGATTCAGGGCTGTTAGCATTGAGCCATTTGGCTGACAGTGCCTACTTTGTGTAGCATATGTGATTTGTCAGTCATCCATGAAATACACATCACTGAGATTCCGATCTCCATTTATTATTCAGTCTTCTGCGAAAATACTGGTCTGCTGATCCAGATTTCTCGGCATTTTGTATTCTGGTATGGCATCTACTTGGTGCCTTGAAAGGATTATTTTATATTTTCACTTTGCCCAGCTGTGGTGAGCCACATAGGCATGGTATACTAACTGAGATACAAATTGTGTAAGATAACTGGTGATTTAAAATAATTGAACCAAGCTCTTGATTTTACAGGTTGTAGAGTGCTAGAGACAAGAAGTGTGATCAGACCACAAACGATCCCTTAAAATACGTGATTTTTAATCATTATCAATAATACATTTTTTTGTTTGTTTCCTTGTTTTTAACCTAATATTAGTGTAAGATGAAGACTGGCACATGTGACTCCCTTTCCCCAGGTGAGGCCCTACCACAAAACTAAAAGATTGTGATCATTCTAGATGGACTAATGCGTAGTTTTCTCATGCAGAGTGGAGCAGCTTTTTTTAACAGAGATTAAGAAGAACCCTCTCTTGAGGATATTTTCCCAGGTGACTAGCTCAGTCTACTCTGAAGTACTAAGTACTGATTTCTCGTCCCTGGAAGAATTTGAACTGAAGCGGGATCCTCCTGCACATCTGAGTAAATTAAAACTGCAAAACCCCCTCTTTCGTTACGACTTAGATTGGTAAGCATGCTCAGAAAATGATCCATGAATAGAGTGTACAAGCAAGACAGGCAGAAGGTTTGTGGATCATGAGCTAGCTGGAGCAGGCAGTGTTGGGAAAACTAAGAAGTTTTTTAGACACTCAGAAACTTTTACTATTGGAGAATTAAGTACCTATATTTTGAATGGTAAAATAATGGCTAGATTATTTTATAGTTAGTGTCATACACATTCTCACCTCGTCACTGGTGAGTGTTCTTGCAATAAGCTCTGGAGCACTAGCATAGTGCTAGTTTCTGCATATGTGAATTTTTTTAAAAAATTCAGCTTCCAAGATTGAATAAAAAAGAAATTGAACTTGATCTTTTAGCATCAATTTTTACTACCACTAATTGCCTCTTGGCAGGCCCTTATAAATAAAGCACCAAATAACACTAAGAGCCAATCAGCTGATGTAAAGAAACATCTTATGAGACTAGATTGAGCAGTTGAAGAAATACACAGGTATTTATTTTTAACATAGTTATAATAAAGCCACGTCTATTTAGTCCGTGTATCAATTTTTTTGTATATATGTTTGAAAGTGCTTTCCTCAGACCTTGCATAGCAGTTGCTGACAGTTTTAACAACATGACAGTCTTGGTGCATCCCAGATTTCACCACATTAAATGTACCTCTGAATTGTGTTGTTCTCATATATTCCCAGCCCTGATTTTTCATTTGAAATTTTTCAGCAGCCAGCATGCTTACATTTTTCTCCTCCCCCAGGAGAGTGGTGTGTATGCCTTTCAGTTCATTCATTGATGGATAATTCTAATAGCGTAGGAGGACAGGTCAAGGCATATTTGCAGACAACAAAATTTCAAATTCCAGTACATAGCAGGTAAGGTGTTCTCGCTGCTCTATTTCTCAGTTTTGAATTTTACCCATAGTTGTAATCTGAAGAGCACTACTGCCCACTCAATTTCTGGCCAGTTGCTTATGCCAGTGGCCACATCCCTATTACTGGGCTCTTTCAACCACCAAAACAGGACAGCTGCATCTGCATCGTCAGCTGGGCCTGAGCTACCCCCTGAGCCATGCAAAGGGTTGCTTAGGAGAATGCTGCTTGTCCTGGACCTAGTGCAGGGACTCTGCTGTCAAAAATTTAATAGTGTAAGCTGTGGGCTTCAAGTCTGCAGCTCTGTGGCCTGGCACCTTTTGGTTTGCTAGCATAGACACAGCCTTCATGACAAACAAAACTGAAATGGCCATTGTGCTTTAATTCTGAAACTGAGATGTCTTTTTAGTAAGGTATAGTATGTAAGACACAGAATACATTCCACAACAATGTCCTTTGCTAGGAAGTTCTAGAGGCAGAGATAAATCCTAGCTAGTTTGTAACAAACCCCGAGACAGCTCAGTTCATTTTTGCTCGGCCTCCAAATTACTTGAGTCTTTATTCTGTCCACTAAATAATGAGAAATTGCTAAAATGCTTAAAATGATCATAAAAGCTTCTCAGGGCCTCACTAAAGATTGTTGAAGGAGGAGTTGATGTGGAAAATAAACAAGAAAATACAAAGTCTCAAAATGATGAGATGTTGAAAGAAAACAATGTAACATTACATGGAAGAATACAAATTAACATCTGTCAGAGAGATTCACAGTATGTCTCAATTATTGCTACAGTGTTCTCACCTGATAACTATCTACAGTCTACGGTAGTCCCGTGCTGGCTGCAGTTGCTCCCAACAAATCTATTTAAAGGTGCTTGAGGGATGTCACAATGGAGAACCTACATCTTAGAATCATAGAACATCTTGAGTTGGAAGGGACCCACAAGGATCATCAAAATCCAACTCCTGGCCCTGCACAGGTGATCCTCAAAGATCACATCATGTGCTCGAGAGTATTGTCCAAACATTTATTGAACTCTGTCAGTCTTGGTGCTGTGACCATGTCCCTGGGGAGCCATTCCAATGCTCAGCCACCCTCCAGGTGAGAAACCTTTTCCTGTTATCCAGCCTAAACCTTCCCTGACACAACTTCAGGTTATTCCCTTGGTCCCATCACTGATCACCACAGAGAAGAGATCAGCGTCTGCCCCTTCCCTTCCCCTCATGAGGAAGTTATAACTGCAATAAAGTGTCCCCTCAGTCTCGTCTTCTCTGGGCTGAACAGACCAAGTGCCCTCAGCTGCGCCTCACGAGGCTTCCCCTCAAAGCCTTTCATCATCCTTGTGGCCCTCCTTTGGACACTCTCCAACAGTTTAATGTCTTTCTTACATTGTGACACCAAAAACTGCCCCCAGCACTCGAGCTGAGGCCTCCCCAGTGCAGAGCAGAGTGGGACAATCCCCACCCTTGCCCGGCTGGCGATGCTGTGCCTGATGCCCCCCAGGACACGGTTGGCCCTCCTGGCTGCCAGGGCACTGCTGACTCATGTTCAACTTGCCATCGACCAGGTCCCCCAGGTCCCTTTCCCTGGGACTGCTTTCCAGCATCTCATTCCCCAGTCTGTCCATACATCCAGGGCTGCCCTATCCCAGGTGCAGATCCAGCACTTGTCTTTGTTAAAATTCATACAGTTGGGTGATTGCCCAGCCCTCTAATTTGTCAAAGACTTTGTCAGACCTTACTGGGAACAGGAAGACTAGCGCATGGAAAGCACTGAAAAGAATCCTCAAAAAGCACTTGTGCATAAAGTGTCTTGCCACTGCCTTGTTATCTGGTGAAAATACGACAGTGGGAGGAAGGTGGAACACCCTGTTTTGAAAAAGGTAATATATAACTGAGTCCTTTATTCACGGTCCAACAATTATATAATCTGCTAAACATGCCAGATGCACTGTTGTTAAGAGATATATGATACCAAATGCTTTGTCCAACTGCTTCATGAATAAAGGGACAGCCGGTATTTTCCATGCTTGATATAAAACAAGGCTATTGTTATTAGTGATGAACTGAATCGGTCATTGAATTTTGTAATAATGCAATCTTTGTGCTGCTGGCTTCTTTCTCCATATTACCTAATGTGTTGTAGGATCTATTAACCTAAAACACCACCCCACCATGAAAGGATGAATCCATTGTTAATGCTGAAGCATCCATCAGATGAGGAGCATTATTATTTTTTTCACTTAAAGGAGACAGTATTTAAAAATAAGTTAGGGTGCTCCTGTGATCATTCAAGTGTGAATAGGACAGTGGCTCGACAGAGCCAAAGACAAGTGCTCTTACATCAGTTGCTTAAAACCTGTGTGGCAGTTATCCATCTTGCAGTTTCATCACTGAGGGTGACATCTACTTGGAAATACAATTTTTTTTTTTCTGCTGGTTTTTTGGGATGCCTTCACAATTATATTCAAGTGTTACAGCAATTGGCACTTGCAACTCAGTATTTAAAACCAATTTCATACACTTCCCATAGTCCTAACGGCATGTGTACTAGCAGAGAACTAGCCATATCTTGCTTTTAATTCCTGTTAACACTATCCACATCCACTACCTTTGAATAACTATTGGCAGCTTTCTGATTCATCATAGTCATGCAAGACAACCAGCTGCCAAAAATGTCACAACCAAATCTATCCTTATGCAACTATTTGGAAGTATGCCGTTTCTGTGCTACTCTACATAGGAATAATCTGCACCAGTCTCATTGTTCCCTTTGACAAACTACCACTGCACACTCCTTGTGAACCCAAGGCCCCCACCTCCCCTCTGGCTGCTGAGGCCAAGCAACCCTCATCTTGTGCATGGCCACTATAAAGAAGTCCCAAAACAGTAGTAGAGGTGCTATGCTCACCTGGCCTTCCCCTGGCTCTCTCTCTTCCATCTCACCTCAAAGTCTGGTATCTATGGTCACTAAAGTAGATAGCAGACTCCTCAGCAGCCTCCTGATGCTCAGATTTACCTTATGTTTAAACCTTCATTTCCCTAGTTCCCTTGGGGGTAAAGAATGCAAAGCTTCCTGAAAGACTCCAGAAGTTCATCAACACAACCAGTAGTTACCCTGCAGGTGGAGATTTGGCACTGATACACAGATGATACTTAAGTGCAAAAATGCCTTCAAGGAAGTAGGGAAAAAAAAACCCCCTACAATTACAAGCTTTACCAGGAACGTATCCCAGAGGGAACAAAACAAAAACACTGTGCCCTCAGTAACTGGATTGTTGATAAAGGACTCGAGGGGAAAAAAATAATCTAGTGACATTCAAGGCTTGCTTACACATGCAAAGAATTTTGCTGTTTCTCTCTTGCTCCTATTCCTAGAAAAATGCTTCTCCTGTGTTGTGCAAGATCTCTTCCTCCACACCCACCTACCCAGATTACAGGATCAGACTACTTACCCCCTCCTGCCATTCCCAGCTCTGCCCCCTGACCCCCTGCCCATCCAGATCGCCTTCCACAAAGCATCCTGCTGTGCAATCACTGCACAGTATTCACACATTGCTCCTGCACTCAGCCACCAGGGAACTTTCTTCCAACCTCATTCTGGGATGACCCCCAGCTGCTGCAGTAGCAGCACTCCTGCCTCTTGGGAATAACGTGCAGCCATCTATAAAACTATTATGAACAGAATCACAAAAATTCTCCAGTACTGCTACTCCCTTCTTAGTCTAGATGCACCTGACATACATACATCATATTCGTCTCCAGTAGTTATGAACACCTTTGTGTTAAGAGCTCACATCTTCCAACTTCTTACAGAATATGCCTGACATACATATATATAGAGAGAGACATCACAAACTAGGAGGCTTTTGGTTTGGTTCTTAGATATTAGATTTATTATTATTTATATATTATTATTTATTATTATTCTAAAGAAAGCTTAGAATGGCCTTCCAGCTTTGTCTCACAATGGGGCAAAAGTTCTCATTCTACAACCTTTATTTTGCAAGGAACTACAGTAACATTTTATAGCCATTTTAGAAATAGACTGAGGACTTTGACAAGATCACTCTTTCCAGTCACTGCATTGTCATCTTAAATTATATTGCTCTCCATTAAATTGTTCATTATTAGAAGATTCATATCAAGCAGCTTAGTACCTGAAATTGTCCAGTATAAATTCCATTTTTATGGGCTCCAAGTCTGAAATTCATTTCTGCATGAGAATGGAAACAGTGATAAAACAACTCCTACAAGTTATACTACTGTAACATAAATGCAGTACTAAAATAAAGCACAATGGCCTCATGCAATCAAGTTTAATTTTTGAGCATGAATTTGAATTACTAGCTTTATCCTTATCTTAGCAGGTATGCAAATATGATTTTCCATTCATATTATGATTAGCATCAATAGACAAGTTTAAAATCTAGTGGTAGTTGAGTCATTTTCCACCGTAACTCATTTATAGCTACTTTGAAGGGGCTTGTGAGGGTATTTTGCTGTATTAGTCAAACACCTGCTAGTCCCTGTCATCATGAAGGGCATAATGTATCAAAACAATTTATTTCTTATATTATCCATTTTCTATGGGAAAACTGTTAACTATTTCATTCTGGTCTATTATAAATGCAAAACTGGACATTCTAGAAGGCAGTTGCTGGCAATTTGGCAAGTCAATTTGGCTATAGCTAGGCAAGTAACAGCTTTATGGTAAGTTCAGTTTTAAAATAAAGCAATAAGTATGCAAGTAAGAGAGAACAGGAGCAGAAAATGCTTGTTTTACCAAAAATAATGGCACTGAACATTCTAGTGCCTCTCCTGACCATTATGTATGCAGCAATGTAACTAACAGTGAAAGTATTCTTCACGTTTTCTTGCAAATAGAAGAAAGAAAACAAATGTTAAGCCAGGAGGGTGACAGAGTTCTTGCTATACTGGAGTTGTTTATAGACAGTCTCCTGTATTTTCAGTGCTTTAATTCAGGTATAGAAGTTTACCATCTTATTTAATATAAATGGACATTGTGGGCTAAATTATTAGTTTGAATCTGATACCAGCCAGTCGCCCAGCACTATGCCAGGCACAATGATGTAACTGAAGGTACAGGTCTAGTAAGGCAGCCAGGTCAAAAGCAACTTATTTAGAAGAGACAGACTCTCATTTCAGATTATCTTGCCCTTTCTCATTTGATGACACTTTACCTTTACAGAATATCAAACAGCCACTTGTTTCTCAGTTCATAATCTCTCTACAGTTGTATCAATTCTGTATAATTTCTGGAGAAATTTAATCAACATTTTGGCTGTTGAGGCTTGGTATTGTGAAATGTACCTTCGGTTGAAAGACTGCTTTGACTTTAAGCCATGTCCTCTCTTGCACATATAAGTGATCTAATTTTACCCTTCTAGAACATTTTAAAAAATCATATAACTGAGTTTAAAAAAAAAACCAAACCAACAAAAAAAACCTTTTCCCAATTCCACTAGAAATGTAACTTGCATGTTATTCTAACGAGGGATCTTTATTTTCTTGCTAGTCCTTTTCTTTTCCCCTATCTTTTTCTTTTTGCATTTATGAACAGACGAAATGACTATCAAACTTTTAAGAGTTGTGCAAGATGCACCAAAACTTAATTTTCACTGCTGTTTAGCACAAGGGTTAATTTTCCATTAGCATTCCTGTTAATTGGTTGCATCTTATCTGCAGTTCTCCGTTCAGAAAAAGCTGCCGTTGCCATTTGAACAGACAAAATACCAAGCGTAACCTTTTGCTGACATAGGCAATTAGCCCAAGGTCAGTCAAGGATACGGAAATAGTGGAAAGTGACAACCAAGGGGAATTATATAAAGATAAGGGAAGGGGAACCTTTAATAACTCATGAGTAATTTTTTTTTTTTTTTATCATTCATTATGTCTTGTTTCTGATGCACTTGCTTTCTTCAAATGTAAAAAGCTCTCTATCCTTCTGTCGTGGTTTAGGAATGGTACTCCCCAATTCAGTGCCCCCACTGAGAGTCTCCCAAGCCAGATGCCACTTGCTTACTCTTCTCAGTTCCCCTCCTCCTTCCCACTGCAGGGATGGAGTTGAAAATTGGAGGCACAAAAGGTGAAAATCACAGGTTGAGATAAGAGCAATTTACTGGAAACAGCAATGAGATAAGAAAACAAACAGTAACAGTGACAATACTAACGACAAAAGTGTACCCAGAGTGGGTGATTTACACACAAAATGCTCACCAAGCCCAAGACAACAAAACAATGAACCCTAAGTCTGCCACTGGAAAGGGACATGCTTTTCCTTGGAAGAGACAGAGCCCCTTTTCCCCAGCCCTGGGACCCTGGTGATGAAGATGGTATTGAATAATATTTGGGTCTTAGACAAGCCCACACAGCTCCAGGCTCCGCCCCCTCACAGCTACTGCAAAACATTAACCCTGTCCTTGGCTGAAACCTGGACACTTTCCCTTTTTTTTTAATGTACCTTCAGTTACCCATCTGTTACATCCCACAAAGAACAAACACTGCTTTCAGGGATCCCTCTAAACCGTGTGTTCAAGTGTGAAGCAGTCAGTCATTAAAAACTGATGATACAAGTTTCCTTATGGCAGAGATGTGACACCTGGCACTTCCAACTGCCACTTCAAAACTAAAATACTTACATACTTCCTGAAGGTGCTCTGCAGATCACCACCTGCCCACGAAGACTCTTGCTACATATGTCTGAATGTGTGACCAATCTAATTTTAAAAACATGTTCTAGAACTTGATACAGTGCTTTGAAGATTTTTCTGAGAACTTGACACGTAGAGGAGAAATAAAGGTAAGCATGACGTTTACAAAGCACTTTTGAAAAATCAGAAATGTTAAGTGAATCAGCAGGGTAGTGTGTTTCACTGCACTTTAGCCAAGTGGATCTTTTGTTAAATGTTTCCAATGGAATTCTGGCACTGAGCTGAATCTCCTAATCCGGCTGAGACAACAGAAGAATTTTGTGCCAAAATTACTAGGTCAAGATATTGTGCAATGAGTTTAAGGACCCAACTTTTGCCTACGTTTTAGCCATTTATTAAAAGAGCTCTCCTTAAATAAGCCTGTCCAGAGAAGTGTGTCTTCTGATGCTCATGCCTAAGTTAAAATCTAAGTTTAAAGGGTCATTTCAAGAGCTTCAAGTGCCTAGACAGGATTAGGCAACTAATCTCTTGGCGATCCACACATAATGATCAGAGAACATATACACACACAGAGGAACAAGAAACTAATGAATTGAAAAATGTTTAGAAATAGCACTTTGACAATTCTACAAAAAAGTTCAGATGGTTCAACTTCACACAACCATAGTTTTTAATAGACTTTCAACAGCATCTATCAGAAAGCAAATCAGAAGTACTGTGCAGGATTACCAAACACATATCACTGGGTAACCCTAAGGACTTCCCTTCTCATTGTCTACAGTTTTTGTTACAGCCCTCTGCCTTCCATCACCAAAAGCAGAGAATTACTTTAAATTTTCTTACAAAACTAAGTTCATGCTGCAGAGAACAGCCTCCTCTTCTGTGGGTGTAGCAAGCCTATCAAAAAAGTGTAAGTGACATTTATATCAATGCAGGTCTTAACTCCTGTTCTAGCTAGCAGAGAAAGTTTTGGCAATCAAGCTTCAATTTTTAAGCACAGACATGCTTGGCTTCTTTTTGGTTGTAATTAAAAAAGGCAACTAGAGATTTCTTCCCAAAAAATAAATAGAACTCTACGTCAGGCAACAGTCATTTATTTATTGACTTAAACAAGCAAAAGGTATCCTCAGACATAATGGCTACCACTTGAGCAATACAAATCAATGCTACTGAAGAACAGAAAACATCTTTTCTTTCACCCCTTCCATCCCAGAAGTAACAATAGAAACACCAGGACTCCTAGAGAAAAGAGAAGGAGAAAAACCATAAAAGGTATTTAGAATGAGCTGTAGAGTTGAAACATGGACACTAAAAAATCATTAGCTAATCTACCACATCACCACAATCACCTCAAAAACAACTTTTATTGTTCCATTTCTACCAGGTACCAAATATATAGCACTGTTTAACAGCGATTTCAATGTATTAACAACTGTCCTCAGCTGAAGCAGAACAGTAATTACTATTTACATTAAATTTGAGGCTATAGATAGAAAGAAAGGTTTCCATAGACTACATTGCACATTAATGAAAAGAGAGTGGGGGACAAACAAAGCTACTTTTAAATTACTTGTATTT
>WEIT01025491.1:31516-47196 GCA_013389985.1 Dryoscopus gambensis | reverse complement strand
AATTGATCTTTGAGGACAGGAATGATATTTTAATTTTAACCTTTTTGTTTTGGCTTTAATTTAGAATTTAAAAAGTGATGCAAATCATTGCCAGTAAATAGCATTTTAGTGTATTCAAGGCACACATGTTCATACATGAAGAGATATGAAAATATTTTAGATATTTAATTTTTTTTCTGCAAATGTACTTCTGAGAGTTTTAGATACCTGAGGTGTGTAAATCAGGATGTTTATTTACCTACACTAGTTGTTATCTTCCTAGTATGTTTTTTTTTCCCCCAGAGTCCTACTGCAAAACCTTTGTCTAAGCTTTTCCAAGAATTTTATTCTAAGGACTTCTTTTTCCCTTCCATTTTTAAAATTTATCCCTTGGAAATATTATTTTCCAGATCTCATCTATAGTTGAGGATGGCTTTTTTGGAAGTCTATGGAAAAACAATCAATTAAGACAAACAATGTCTTACCTTGTTTGTAGTCTTTGGTGAACTGTACCTTAACATACAGCTTATCTAGGCATTTGCATCTTGAATACGTTTATTTTTACAATATTATTACCATTTGTCTATTTTAGTAAAATAAGACATCTTTATGTAATTCATAATTAGATCTAATACAATCTGATACTGTTTATCTATTTGTCATTTTAAAACTGTGTCCTGTAGTGAAAATTACACTAATATATAACTGAATAATACATGATACAATATATTCTGTAAGTGCATCAGTTAAAAAAGTACATATTACTTCAATATTCAATATTCAGAATAATCTTAGAGTCTTAGATATTTACTCTTCAATACTGGGAAAAAATGGTTTAACCAACAGGTAAGTACTGTCATTGTTAATATTTCTATCTCTTCTGAATATTTAGCTTCAACTTTCAGCCTTTGGGCCTTACTATATCTTTGTTGCTAGCTTGAAAAGTGTTGTAGTGCCACTGTTCTCCACCCAGGTTCCTAAAGAACATGATCAAATCACTGCTTCATCTTTTCTCCATTAAGCTGAAAAGCTTGAGTCTCTGAGTCCTGCACCATCAAACCTCTGAATCATTCTTGAACACATTTTTGATGTAATTTTAGTTGATCAATGTTCTTTTAACATATTAGCTTGAAAAAGGTTATGCTTTAAAAAAAAAAAAAAAGATGCAACACTGCCAAACACAAGAGTTTAAGGAACTATTGTGCTCCTATTTTCTGCTCCTCCTTCGTATTCTTCATTTTAAACATCTCAGAATCACAGTAGCGCCTCTGGGAAAAGGATTCACCAAACTCCATGTTAATTCGACTCAGTGTTTCTGATCACCAGAGCAGAAGTCATTGTCTTCGTTCCTATGCATGACTTTCATTTGCTTATCTTAAAAGGAGTTGGGGTTGCTTGTGTCCATGTTACCATGTGATCTTGATTGCTCTGTATCAGTGAACTCTATCTTTTCTGTTATTTGCCTTTTCCCAATCTTCATGTCTTCTCTAGTGACTTTCATTTCTTCCAGAAGCATTATGTTGGAGGTGATAAGAACCGATCCTATGGACCCCCATTAAAAACTCCGTTTATGTCCTGGTACCTTGTTGTTATGTTAGTCCAGTGCTGAGCACATCCTGCTTGTAAGCACATGCCAGTGCTTTTGGTCGGGAATTACACAGCCAGCCTGTCTTTGGCTGCCATCTCAGTGAGAGTGATGAGAGTATGGGTGGAGCAAGTATGAAAGTGCTTTAATTTGGTGATCTGAACATGCTGCGCTCACACTATTTGTTACTATCAGCTGGACTTGTAATGACATCAAAAACTCTATCAAACCAGTTCCTATGATCTAATGTAAACACACATAAATTAGCATGTAATTATTGTTCTTGGCTTTCTTATTGGCTTAGTCCTGCTGCTGCTGGCACTGTTTTGTCCAGGATTTTTTAAAGGTTGGGAGGTCCTATAGCATTGAAGACATCTTAGTTATATTTGCTATTAATGACACAGACTGACTTTCTTTAGGTATTCTGAGTATTTTGTGGCATCCTCTGACGTGAATATTGTGAAGCATTCCTCTACCAGTTGCTTTCCTAACACATGGTCCCAACCTGTTGAACAAATAATATCCAACTTTAAAGCTTTATTTAGAAGCCTCGTTAAATATTTCTGAAAAAAATAGAATTTCATCAGCCTGATGGTATGACTGCATCTGATTGACCATGCATAAAACAGGCTAGTGAACTATTCACTGTACATTTCTTCTGTGTCCAAATTATGACAGAAAATTTATGATAACACCATTACATTGTCTTTATTCTTGGTTTATGCAAAAATAATTCCTAATCTTTTCTCATCACATTTCCTTTATGATTCTTTTATGGCTTTAATGATTTTTTTATTATTGTAATTAGTTTCCTTCTATGTAATTTTATTTACTTTTGAAATGATTTGTCTCTCAGATTATGTCTTCTTGAGGAACTGTGTCATTTAGAAATTATAATGCATTAAAAAAACTATTTGCTTGCAACTATTGCCACTAAACTATGTTTAACTTTGTGACACTGACCCTTTAAGGTAGCTGATACAGATATGAATCTCTATATGTATTTGTGTGCATATGTGTACAGATATATGGGGAGGACTCTTGTGGTGCTGATGGCAACATAAAATATGAGGTGTCCTACATGCTTCATCTGCACCTTTTTTGGTCCTTAATTTCTGAACATAAATTTTGAAGCACTGAGACCTGTTTATGCTTGTTATCACTAAGAGCAGTGTAATAAGAATAAATTTTCTATGCAAAAAATAAATAAAACCCCCTCAAACATGTTATCAAGATGTAGAAATGATAAAGCTCATATTATGGCTCAGCTTTCATGATTAGTAATGTCTCCTAATCCCATTTAGGATTTCTGAATGCTCCCACAAGACTTTGTAACTCATAGTTTCCTGACTTTGGTTGCAATTTCACAACCTTCCCCCATCTTGATGATGTGCACCTTTTGGAGGAGAGTGGATAACACCAAAGGAGACCTGCAGCCTCTGCTTTTGCATCCTTGATTGGCTCAAGGCTTAGGCAATACCTCAGGGAAAAATGCTGCTGGGGGCCTCAAAGCAAGCTGCGTAATAAAAAAGGTAGTCGAGCTTTCCAAGATCTAAGTGAACTTTAGTTATGACCATGTCCCTGTTTTTTTTGAATGAGTAGGTAACGCTCTAGTTTGATACAGAGCTGCACGCTGCTGAAAGCCTTTGCCATGTTTTATTGAGATGCAGGTTACGCAGGAAGCAGCATCTCCCCCTTCCCCACCCCCGGGCACTGCACCATCGCTCCTCTCCCGGGGACCGCAGGGAACAGTCCTCCCTCCGGCGGGATCCGGGAGTGAAAAGCCTTCAGCGCTTAGCCTGGCATCCAGTCTGAATCTGCTCGAGGGCATGGGAATCTGGCAATTGCCCAGCTGGTTTAGGATCACAGAATACATGATGTTCTGATTTAGCCAGCCACCTGAGCAAGGCAAAGAACACAAAGAGGGAAATTTTCTACTTGCTTGATTAGGGCAGTTACCCAGAACCTAGAACACCTCAAAAGGCAGAAGGCCAGTAGTATTTCCATTTCAAGTAATGCAGGTCCTTTGCAAAAGCACGAATAAAGAGACCTTGTAGAAACAGTTTGTAAAACGAGGAATACTGGGAAAGAAGAACAGCTCCTCCTTGGCCATAGATGCTTGACCTCTGTATCCCTTTATTCTGATGGCTGCATTTTCACCTTTATTTACTTACTGCACGTAAACAAGAACAAGGGCACCTCGATGCTGCCTTTTAATTTTTTTTTCTTCTGTCATTTTGTTGCTCTCAGATATTTGTTCCATCTGTTTCCTGTTAAGGAAGCTTAGTGCTGCCTTTTGTCCAGCAGGTGGAAGACTTGCTGCAGTATGTATAGCTCAGCAGCCAGGCTATATATAAATATTTTTTAAAAAATACAGGAGGTTTAAGCCACTGGGGCAAGGAGATGCTATTGAATAGACAGTTTTCAATTAATACATTTTTTTTCCAATTACTGTGTTAATCAAGGAGATATAATGGTAGAGTTAAAAGAAAGGCAATCTCTGCACCAAAATTTGAAAACCTGAATTCAGTAGCTGAACCCAGGAGATGCCACTAGGGTAAATCCCAGGACTATAAATAGCTGTGCAAGGCCCGCTGGGTTTTGTTCTATATTCTTAGTATCATCACAGCTGTAGAATGTAACTCTTCTTGAGTTCAAGGAATACATCTCCCCTAAGCACTTGCAGCTGGCAGATTTAGAAAGATTTTCTTGAAGTTCAGTGGGACAGTACCATTAACATTTATCATATTTTCTGATCAGGGAAAATACATCTGAAACCATTGGAGATATCTCTGTCCAGGGAATGTAGGAAGGCCACAGGATTTACTGTGACTGATGTGCAACTGAGCGGACAAGATACTGCTTCTGAACCTGTGAATATTACCCAACCTGTTGTGTTGTGTTGATCTTCTTAGAAATGCTGTAGAATGTGCCTAGAGATATCTGATACAGGCAGAAAGAGATGTTTATAGTTGCTTTGAAGAAGTAATTATCTGTATGAAGAAATTTATTTGTGTGAAGTAGCTAAGGGTAACTATAGTTTGTGAAATATATTGTAGATATTAAAGTGAAGGAACTTATGAAGAGATGAAATAAGATCTGTAGTGATTTTTCTGGCTATGAAACTATTAAACATCTTTATGTGATTGGTATGAACTAAAGGAAAAATTGAAACAGTACGTTTTATGGATAAGGTAAGGTCTTGGTGTCATGCAGAGAACTGGAATGAGAACCAAGAACTAATGGATTTAACAGACAATAATATAGATATACTTTCGAGTACCTGGAATATGCTAAAAGTTGTGGTCTTGGGTTTCAGATCTCAATGGCTTCCAGTATTTCAATGACTCAGTGGCTTAGAATTAATAGTTAGAGACAGCAACACTGTTTTCATCTGACAGGGTGCAGTTATTTGGGAGAGGAGGATGGTTGCACTGATTTCAAGTGGATGAACAAATGCTACAGAACGGGATTTGGGGTAACAATGACATGTTGAGTGTTTTGAGGGGCCCTTTTAGAGAAGGCAGGAGACAAAGAGGATGTGTTTCTGTTAGACTGATGAACTTGGCTGAAATTGTAGGAATCTGGCAAAGGGTAAAGTGTGAAATTCTGTCATGACTCAAGCAAATAAATATACTTGTTTGCCAAGCCTGACTGTTTTTATCAAAGATCTGCAGCCTTTTCTCTGGAGGAAATTCAGATGGAAGATGAATGAGTTACTCTACTGAATGTCATGGCTGCAAGGTAGGTTTTTCCCATTTTTTTCTAGTTGTACGAAGTGTGATCTAACTCTTCTGAGGTTTTGTATAGAAAACTATTACCACTGTTATGCTACTGATTGCTTACCAAAAATTTAATAATTTGGTCCTTTAGAATTTGGTGCCCTGGGGTAGCAAAAATGCTGAAACTGTGTGTGTAATAGGAAAAGACGTATGTTAAGAGAAGACTACTAGAGAGCTACTCCTAACACTTATTACGATTCATGATGTAAATGCTGTGATAGATACATAACATTCTTCCTTCAGGTGATTATTGCATATTTTAAGATCTGTTTGACTTGAAAAGCTGGTTCTTTGTTAGTCTCTGTTTACAATATGATGACATTCTACAGCTGAGCAAGATGTTGTGCCTGGGCAGCCCCTCTGCTTCTTGGGTCTCACAGCTGTGAGACCAAGCTCACAAGAAGACTGAATGGCTCACAAGGGATTAGAGTAGTGCCTCTGCTAGTTTTGTTGCAAAGAACTAGAATTTAAGGCCTAATGAAAGGCAATAGTGGATGAAACTTTCTGCTTGCTACATCTGACTGAAGCAATTCAAGTGTGTGTTACATGATTTATAATGTTTGCATACAGGGAGAAGTGTGCAACCATTGGAGATAATTGTACTGAAGTGATAGGTATGCTTTTCTTCTTTTAATAACAAAATATTGTGAAAATCTTAGCCATTTCGTTTACCTTATCACAGATGAACTTATCTATGAGGTGAAAAACACTGTTCAGGCCAAACCCCAAAGAACTTGTTTGTGGAAGTTCTGTGGACTTATCTACAGCCATGAAAGATGATCTATGTTTTAGAGAAAATGTTTCTCTTCAGTGGCAGTGAGCTGGGATCCCAGCTCTGCCCTTTCTTAGATTAATAAATATAGTCTTGTGCCAGTCTCATGGAAATCACTTGGTGGGATTCTAAAATCAGAACATATTTTTTCCTTTGCTTGCCTTGGCATAAAGCTTCAAGGATATGTGACTGATAGCTGTGATACAGTTTTCAGCAAAAGAGGAAGAAGAAAGCATTCAGATCAGCATTTTTGTCCGGCTACGTATTTTCTCTGAAGCAACGAATAATTTATGAAGGAGAAGCACTTATTCTGACAACAGGGATGTCCTCTCTTAAGACACTGGTAATATAGTAGTGTCCTGCTCCCCTAGTAATTAAGTCAGATACTTTCTCTGTGCCTTCTCTATGCTTCTGTCATTGGTTAGATTGAAGAGTGGTATCAACAGAGGAATTCTGTGTTGTTTTAAGCACTGTGTTGCACTGTGGCGCCAAGTCAAGTACCCCGATGGAGTTTAGTGTCTTCCAGACTATTTGATCTGTTTTAAAAATTGAAGTAAGAGGATAAAAAAGCCCTAATTGAGGGAGCAGCAGAGTGTTTGACAGCAGATTCATGTGAGTTCAGTATTCTGCCTTCTCTCTTAGCTGTTCTTCAACTACTCCAGTACATTCTGCTGCTTAGATCATCAATATATTGTCAATAATGAGAAATAAGAGGAACATTTGGGATTCATTGTTTCAATATGTGTTGCTTATGCTTGTTTTGCTGCTGGACATATGCCTGTAACTGGAAGTTTGTATGGCATCTTACTGATCTTAAAAAAAAGAGTGATATATAGGATCTTTATTACTTAGAGTACAGAAACTCAGCATATCATAGGGGCAATGCTAATATTAATTTTAAAACCTTCATAAATCTGCACATAACTTTTTAGTGACACAGGCTTTGTTCTAAAGACATATAAAATGTGTCTGGTTCTATGCAACTTGAAATCATGAATCTAAATATTTTTGATTTGTGTGTAATTCTCTTTTAGAAACAGATTTTCTTCCCTATTCTAGAAGTCTGTGCCGTATGGGCCTGTCTTAATTTTTCTCTTCTTTATACTTTCATTGTGGTGTAGCAGAACCTTCGGAGCACAATTAACACATTTATTTTTGGTAGAGTACTTTTACAGGACTGTAGAAACAGTCTGTCCTATGTAGCTGCCTACACTGCTGAGTGAGCCAGAAAACTTTTAAAATAAACAAAAAACAACTGCACAGTTTAACAGGGTATATGTAAAGATTAACCATAATTGTAATCAAGTAGCCTTCCTTCTCATGTTCCTCTGCCTTCATTCTTCTCACATTTGAAATACTCGAAGTGGCAAAGATTTGAGGTGTAGTGTCTGACAGGCAATAATGTCACTGTGCTTGTGTACTACTGTGTTGGCTTTTACAGGAATTGCACAACTGGGACTATTATGCCATTCATTGATTTTAAGTAGAAAAACAGTGCCGTAGCTATCAGTAGATAGAACAGATTATCTGTTTAGTTACTTATGAGTGTCAGGGTGTGACACAGGCAGGTGGTTTTCTGAGGCCCTGACCTCTGGAGCTGCACAGTGTCCCCAGGCAGTCCCTGTCCCACCACCCTGGGCAGGAGTGGGGCACCCTGGGGCACCAGGGCAGCCCCAGGCATCAGGCACCTCCCTGGAGATGGAGTCCAGCCCTGCTGCAGCCTCAGTGGGGCAGGGTCTGACAGCCTCAGGGAGCTGCCATGGGGTCCTGAGGCCTGAGCAGAGTGTGGGTCCTGGGTGAAGCTGCTCAGGGCCAGGGAGCCCTC
Organism: Dryoscopus gambensis; assembly: GCA_013389985.1. Lineage (NCBI taxonomy): Eukaryota > Metazoa > Chordata > Aves > Passeriformes > Malaconotidae > Dryoscopus > Dryoscopus gambensis. The sequence goes on along the minus strand of WEIT01025491.1, from coordinate 39,253 downwards.
TTAGTGCCATCAAAGTCCCAGCATTGGATGGCTTGGAAGTACTTGGTTCTGGATATTTTTTGAGTTTCATGCTCTTGTAGTTTTCAGGAGAGACCATGTTAAAAATACATGGGAAGAATTCAAAACCATCTGGTAGTTTTGGAATATGGAAAAACACAGAGCAGTTCACTACATTTTTGGTAAAAAGCACAGGTTTCTTCTGGAGGAAAACAGCTGCCTTGCATCCCAATTTCAAGAGATAATTTGAAAGGTTTTAAAAGTGTCACTGAATTTTTGATCTTCTGCACTTTTATAGTTCACTCCTGCCAACAGGTATGACTTCATACACTATTTACTGGAATTCAGGTATAAACAGCATGTTTTCTACATCAGTTGCTAACTGGGAAGTGCTTGGGGGCTAAAGTCTAGCACAGGGATGAGAAACTTCATTTATGTACATCTTTGAACTTTTAACGGTTAAACTGCGACTGCTTGAAAATCTTCTCTTCAGTGTATTTTTTTCTAATAGCAGTTGGCTCTAATTTGAGGCAGTAGGCATTAATACTTTAAGAATATTTTTGCAAGGCCTAACTAGAAATTCACAGAAAGATAGCTGAAGGGATTTTTTTGCTAATTTGGTTTATTGAAATAGAAACATTCTCTGCAATAATGGAATTTCAGTGGAAGTGTGGTAGAAAAGTATTTGTGTCATTCACCCATGTATACATTTATTATTGGCAAAATGTGTTTACAGATTTTGAACCCAGCTCCTCATGCCAGCACATTGGGGTTTGAACACACTATGCCCTCTATAATTAAAGAGAAATATGCACTGAACAGTTCTTGTTTCTTCTGTGACCGAGTAGGAGTTGTCTCTTGGCAGAGTATACTGACGGTGCATCAGTAGACTGTCAAACAACTTGTCTTTTACCTTAAAACCAAATTTTATACTTTCATTCTATCTTTATTTTACTTTCATTCCTGTTTTTTTCTTTGTGTTCTGTTGACGTTTACCTCTTTGCATCAACAGTGAAGATAATGGGAAGAAGTCATTCATTTTCTGACAGCCTGGAACATTTTTTTCCCTTTTTCCTTTCAGTTATTTATGTTCTATTTCTATTTTTTTCTTATGACTTTTTGTATGGATTACTTTAAGATGTGCTTGCTACATGATAAGTCCATACAGAGAGGCTACGAGGGATATTTCTAGAAACAAATCATGCCACCACACTGTGCTATTTGACACAGGTGGCATCACAAATATTGCTGTTTCTTTGAGTTTTTATTGGAAACAGACTTTGATGGGGTGGTCAGTGATGGGACCTTGTTACAGGTTCTGGACACAGACTTTTCTTTGGTAATACACAGAGTGGTTGAACATTCCAGACTTCACTTTTGTTAGGGCAGGTATGTTACACTGTGCATCAGTCTGGGTCAAGAGATGGAGCCAGGACCTCAAGGGGTTCTGCAGTTTTCTCACATGAATGCAGGATCACTCCAGGCAGAGATTGCCTAGCTTGCAGCTAGAATACTATGACCATTTTTAGGACCCCCAAACAAAAAAGACAGCAATAAACAGGTGTGTTCATAAAGGGCCACTGGGGCAGCCAAGGAGCCTGTTTCATGTGACTTCATTGGGTCAGGGTGTTTAAGGAGGAAAGGTCTCAATACTGATTTTCCCACAACACAGAAGAAACCCACAGCACTCTGACAGAGCAAAGAGACCTATTTCCCCGGGCAACAAAATGAACCATGAGATTCTGCCCTTAGTGCAGGCAGGGGACTCAAGTATGTGAAACTGCGTTTTAAATTTAGGGTAGAACTTGTCTCAGTGCAAATTGCACTCCTCCCCTCACCCACTGGTAACCTCTCTGCAGGACCATTTCTATTATAGGACTCTTAGACCATTAAGAGATTTTTGCATTTATGATATTTTTATAGCTGCTGTAAAAAATGAGCCCTGATGTCATCGGGGATGAGAAGCTCTCTTTCACCTCTGGGTGGCACTGCTTAAAAACGCTTCTGTTTGCTTTAAACATCTCTGTAGAAACTGTCCATGACACATTTCACAACTACAGTACTTGGCATCATCATGCACAACAGATAAACTGGTGAGGCAAACTTCTGATCACAAACCACAGACACAGAGGGAGCTCAAGGGTTTTGTCACTTTGCACCCATTTTCCATATACCACAATTTCAGGTTGCTGTTTTCCTGAACAGACATTATTAGTATTAGGATTGTTTTTCTGTATGTTACTTGATAAAGATTTTACTATAGTTTTTACATTCACTGTTTATATGAAGTTATGCTTACCTGTTGATAAATGATCAAGGGGGAATCAAAACAGGAAATACCATTTTGATCATCTGCCTGTTACAGACAGATACTGTGATATATGCTCTTATATATATCAAATATCATTCCCTTCCCCTATCAGGGAAAGTCTAGCTCCATCTCCAAGCTTCTTAAAAGTCATAATTCAGCATCTGAAAAAATAATCGTGATATTAAAAAGAATTTCTGGTTTTCAATTTATTTGTATCTGGCTTGCAAGTTGTCAGGGCACAGCCGGGTTAGTCTCTTCAGAACTGTGCATGTGACTACAATAAGTGGAGATGTGGTTATTCTCAGTGAAAGCTGAAACTCTCACTTTTTGTGGTATTTTAAGGAAGATAACACAGGCTATGAAAACCTCAAGAAAACTGAGATCACTGGTTGTGTTGCCTAGACACAAGCTGTACAGATACTGTCATCTCTTATACCTTGGCTTCCATAATCCCATCTCAACAGCGGGCCCTCTCTTTAAATGAGAGAAGAGTTTAGGGCAGATGCAGAGCTATGGTGTTCCATAGATTCTGCAGTCATTTACTTAGGCTGGGGAGAGACTCCTTTATTCCTGCATTTGAAATAGTCTGTTACTGATCTGTTGATGGAATGTGGAGGTAGGATGTGGGAGGAGGTCTGAAAAAGATTAGGTACACACTGGAGGAAGGAGGAATTCTTGCTCCATTTAAAAAAACAATCTTATAAGCTGAGACTGCTGCTATTTATTTATTTTAATGGTAGGTCACTGTAAATTTTGGAACTCTTTAAAAAAATTCATATAGATTTAATTTACTTTATGCTTCTCTGAATTTTTCCTTTTCTTCTGGTGCTGGGAAGAAAACCTGCAAAGAATAATGAAAAGAAAAGAAAAAATACCACAGGATTTGGCCAGGTTATATGTTTTGGTATCTTGTTTTTCAAAATCAGTTTCTATTTCAGACACGAAATTCTTCATCTACACACTGAAATATGAATATGTTGTGTGGTGTATTTTAGGCATTATGTTATACCCTGATTCACCAGTGTGTTCCTCCATTTCCATGTAACTGCAACAATTTAAATGAAACAATATTCTAAACTACAGTGCTTCTCTGCAATGTTCTCAGTAATACATTATCATACCTGTCATGTAATTCCAAATGAGTAATAGAGCCCTTTGTTACATAATTACATAATTCGAATAGATTGTTAGGCCTGAGTGTAGGATTTGGAACTGCTCCTAAGCTCTTCTAAATGTGATCTTGGATTTCCAGAGCTCCTGAGCCTTCAGCAAGTCATATATTCTTAAAAGAGCAAAGCCCTTTACCTGATATCTAACTTTAGCAAATAAATCTATACCACTGTGGTCAGAGGAATATGGCATTCCTCTCAGCCACTCTACCCTCAAACAATTTGTCTCTCTGGTGCCTTAATCACTGCCTTTTTCCACATTTAATACATCTAATACAGTTTTCATGAAAATGTTATAAACGTTCATTAACTAGTGTTTGTGCAATGTTTTACATGATACCCATAAGCTATTATATGACTATTGGAGGTGTAGAATAAGATCTTAAATAAACAATGTTTTCAAAAGCTTAAATAAAAATTTTCTCTACAGTGTTGAACTATATTGCGAAAGAAAACATTTGTACAAGGCAAAGTTTACAGTACAGAGGATGCAGGTTACAGGATATCATTTGCACCCCACTCAAAGATTACCAAATGAAACTATGATAAGGGAATAATCAGGCTGTTGCTGAAGTATTCAGTGTGTGTTTGCTGTTGCTGTAGGTGGTACAGAACATGATACTGAACTAACATCAACATTTGTTTTCAGGTAGGGCAATAGCATTTGGAACACACTGTGGCTGGAATATGTGTGAGCAGAAAGAAGTAGTATCCATCACTCAAACACTGTGTGACTTTGGTTTTTCTCTCACTTATTATAATCCTTCAAGGATCACGGTTGCTAGCAACTTGCTATCCAGAGCATCAGGTAATACCTCTTTCACTTTTTTCCTGATTATTATTTCTATAGAGTGATAATATATCACGATGAATTTATATTCTGATTACACTGCAGCATATTATATTTGTGGTTGTTTGGCTATTGTTTTTTAAAGAGATTGTGCCAAAATATTTGTTTTCAAAATTTTGACAAATGTTAATTTTTTTTAATGCATACACTGTTCTACCTGCTATCTTCTCTGTCAGCCTTAGGAAAGATGTATACCAATACTTTTAATTTTGACTGGGAAAATTAATCACATTACTTCATATATGGTTGCCTTACTCTTTAATTCCATATCCACAGGATCAGAGGCCTGGCAACTTCCTCTGACTTCAGTCACAGCCTCTTTTTACTTCAAAAAGAGACTATTTTTATTTAAATGCTTAATCTTTGGTGCCTATACTTGAAAAATTTTGTGTTAGTGATTATGAATGCACCTTCAAAATAGATCAGGCTAAGAGATGCCACTTAAAATTATAGGTTAGCACATTCTGCTAGAGCAGGAGAAAGAACAGTTCATGTTATACTTTGTAACGATCAACTGCATTTTTACCTATTCTAACTTTGCATTTCTAGTAAAGATGCAATATTTTGTTGAAAACTTTTTTCAGAGCTGTTACCAATTTCCCCATTTGTACATCTCAAATGAAATTAAAGGAGTTTAATTTGCAGAAACTTCAACTTAAAAATTTTGAAGAATCCTATAAATGATATTGGGGTGTAGACGAACCAAAACCATTGGCTTACTAGCTTAGGTGGTAAATTTTCTCCCATGTTTTACTGAGCTCATGAAAAAGATAGTGTTTTATACTCAGGGGTGCCAGCAGTGATCCTGAGCACAATAATTGTCTATTTTTTCCTCTTTTTTTTTAATGTCACATAGTGTTATTGCCTCTCGGCTGAATATGGGATTTACATTACCAAGGAATGGTAGCTATCTGTCAGTGTTGTTATATAGTATTATAAATTCAAGTTCATGGATTTTTCCAGACTGGCAAAATATATTAAGAGTATTCCATCCAAAATCCATGAGAACGACATTGCTGAGTGGCCAGATACATCTTAAAAACATTGCTTTCAGCATTAGAGAAGAACAGACAATAAAGCCTCTTCTTTCTCTCTAGGAGAAAAAAAAATCCTGCCTGAAAGATTTGCAACAAAGTACTCCATCTTCGTGTGTCCCAAGCTCTTATTCTGGGAGGTGGCATCTATGGCTGTGTACCTCCTTGAGGAATAGGATGACAAAGCACACAAGCTGTGGGTCTGTGTGATTACTGGACTAAAAACTTTGAAAAACTTGCTGAGAGGCCAGATATTTGCTTTAGAAGCTTCTTAACTCAGACATCATGATGTGCCTGCTGTATTAGTTGGCCTCTACTATGAATTTCCAGTGATCTGCTTGAAGTGTTCCGTTTTGAAAGGAGAAGAAAGTTATAGTCTTTCCATTGGAATTTATTCTTTTTTACCCTTTTAATTATACAATTCTTGCTTTACCAACCTTTCCCAGCTTTCACACAGCACATGCTGATGTAGACCACTCTTGTCTACGCAGGAAAGCCATGACGTTATGAGCAGTATAAACAGTAACATGCAACTGCAGCTGTAGAGCAAAGCCTACCTACTACTGTGAAATCAGGGTCTTACCGTGCTAGGCATTGGATGAACAACTTGTTGAACATGATTTCTGTCTCAGGCTAAATATGGAGAGTGATGGGTGATGAAGGGATAGAAGCTTTTTACCTGCCTTACCCTCTAGATCCTAGTTTTTAGTCTAAGTGACATGGTTTAGAAACATTAAACCATGAAGAACTTGAAGGATTTAGGCTGTAAAGCAGATTTTAAAGATCTGAAAAGATAATCTAATTGGTTAGGTGGAACCTCTTCAGTTAGGTACTTTATTTTTGTTTTGTAGTGCATGAAGCCAGTTTACCCAAAATCAATAAGGTATCAATTTATGGCTAACACATACAGTGGTTTCATAACATAAAAGACATGTTTGATTGAAGGAGCTGCTCTGTGTAAAGAAATCAATGTGTCAATTTTAATAGTATTGAATTGTTGCAAAAAAATTCTTGTATACAAGCCTGCAAAGTGCCATGTGGGAAAACTGTGCCTTTCCTTACATTTGGACTTGCATCTTAATGTAGAGAGATGAATTTTGTTATCCCCATTGCCAGAGAACAAAGATGAAAGAGCATGTTTGGATGACACTATCACTGATCTCACTTTTAGACTCAGTAAATTAAAATGGAAACCAGTGCATGAATGATCTTATTTTTTATATTGCTTTAGAATGACAGACCTGACTTGATTTTTTTTAAAAGTCAAACTCAAATTTTGTGTTTAGAAAATATGAAAATTTTTGTGCTAAGCAGGAAAAGAAACAGCAAGAAAAGCCATGAATCACTCCAGAATAAGCAGTAGTAAATGCATTTTACTGGGATTGGGATGGTACAGGCCTGCCTTACTGCAGAATTGAATTCAGCAGTACAATTTTATTTTGATTTTCCTCCAGCTATGCTATGCAGGGATAGATTTGGAGCTGACATACGTCTCAAAGCTGAGTGTACAAACACAGCAAGTTTGTGTTTGCTTTTCTAGACAAACAATTCTGGAGACTCAGAATTCCCCTGTGAGGTTCTTAGATCCCTATCTTGGGACTGCAGACACAGTGGCTAGGTGGATTTAAGTGTTATTGGTATTCTTAAGAGAAAAATATATTCTACTTCTTTTGATTGTGCTTAGGGATAATTGCTAGTACTAAGGGGAATGGCATAGCCGTATTCATGTTTACAGTGCTGAAGTTCACTAACCTAATGGTAGCAAAACACACACTGTCAGGTGTTATTATCTTCTTTCTATGATAGAAACAATTTTATTTACACATCAAAAAGGAAGTGGCTTATTTGTCCAGTTACAACCCTTTAAAAATGTCTTAAGGAGCCCCCTCGTTGTTGAAGTGAAAGTTCAGTGCATTCACTCTGTGTGCCATGACAACACGTGCTTTCAGTTTCTTGGTATGTGTTCTACTGCTGTTGTGTCAGCACCACCTGCAAAATAAACAGTATCCTTGGAGACTGTAAACTGAGTATGGGAACACCATGTAGACTGTGTGATTGCATTTTGTGTTCTGATATGTGATAAAGATCACCCAGGAATAGCTTCTCAAATCACAGTTGTACAGTATTCAGTGGTACAAGTTGCTAAGCGTGAGATTTGAGATTTGACCCGAATGATAGCACAGAAAAAGTATTTTCTGCTGTGCAAGGAACGGATTATATTGTAACAATAGAAATATGACTAAAAGTAGATGACATAAGAACTGTAAGATTGAGCTCTGTTTTTCTTGTTTTCCTTATGCTTTCCTTATGAAATGCTTCAATGACTAAGTAGTTGTAAAATATAATTTTCTTTCTGTCTAACATGCACATTTTGTG
>WEIT01025491.1:1219-31504 GCA_013389985.1 Dryoscopus gambensis | reverse complement strand
CATTTTGTGTGGACAGTTCAAACAGATAATGCAAAACAAACAAGGCAAAACTTGAGGACACATGGAAGAATTACCTGCTGATGGTTTAAAAGCAGTTAGTAAAATAGAATTTATTTCCCAAGAAACTGAAAGTGTGCACTGCGGCTTTCTTGTAGACGCTTACATTAGAGTATAATTTTTAAAAACATTTTAATACTCATAGTTCCTTTTCTGTGTCTGTCCTGCTCTGCTGTTATGCTGGCCATAATCCTCCATATTTCATGAAAGCCGGTGTACCATTCAGTGGCGTACTTCAGGAATTCTTTTCTGGTCCATTTAATCTCTCCCAGATCTTACTGGTGGGAGAGTGAGCAAGTGGCTTGGTTGGTGCTTGGTTGGTGGCTGAGATTAAACCATGGCAGTGCTAGAGTTTTCACTGTAGTGGAAATTGGTCTGCTAAGATCTTAAAAATGACTTAATCTGTGTTGTACCTGTTTAGTAGAGTAAAAGGAATAGCTAAAAGGAATGAGCAAGAAAAGTAAATTAAAATAAATTCAAACAGGAATGATACTAAGAATAATTTACTGTTTCTCACAACTAGCCCAATGTAGCTTTCAGGCAGCAAACTTGAAAGAGAAAGGTTGAAAAGTTGGGGTTTCTTCCCACAAAGCTTGAAATTGTTGAAGTCTTTATCATACCTGTCATGGATGCTCAAAAGTATAAACAGACGAAGGAACAAGGAAAAGCTAATGGAGAATATATTCATCAACAACTGTTGAACACTATGGTCTGTAAANTGGGCCAGAGAAAGTATCTGTGATAGACGCTATGTTTATGGTCTTTCTTTCTAAGATTCTGCTGGCAGTGGTCAGGGATTCTTGCTAAACTGTTTTTTGGTCTGGCTTAGCTCCAAAGGTCTAAAGTTCAAAGATTTTTTCTTCACAAAGAAGAAAACCTTGCTTTTGCCATCCTGGCACAGGAGGTTAGTAGCATGTAAACTGGGTATTGTTGCTGTGAAGGTCCAAATAAGTCATGGTATTTTATCACAATGACTTAAAGCTAACACTCTTTCCTCCACCCCCCAGTTTTGTTGCTGGGAGATGACCCAACAAGATTGTTTTATTCTATCCGCATACCCAATGTGTCTGCTAATGAAGTATTTCTAAAGACTTCATGTCAAGGTAGAGCTGTCTAAGAGATACTTTCTACCACAAATTGTTGGGATGAGCTCTTTGAAACACAGTACATTAACAGCAGCCTTTCAGAGTAACATTCCTTTGAAGCAGCATGTTCCACATAATTTCTGTTCTGTACATGCCTTCTCTGCCCCTTAGCCACGGCACACTCTGCTGTGTTTCGTGCCATCATTGCTCATTCTGATACATTCCTTTAGTAGATTGTAGGTAATTCAGTGTTGGGCCTTAGCTTTTTAAGTGTCACAAAGATGTCATGAATTTCTTCCATACCTCAATAAGAACACAGTCATCAGGAGTAAAACAGTTAATAGGAAACAATTGAACTGAAAAGACCAAAGACAATGCAACAACGTAAGAAAATACCTCCCAAAACTTCTGTATCTGCTACCTGCAGTTTCCAACAGCACGTCTGTGATACAGATCTTTTTCCCAATGATTTACATTTGCCAAGCAGAAAAAATGTTGTACTTTTTCCAAACCTTTGAATATGCAGGCCCACTCATCTTAAAAATAATTCAGCTTTGAGTTTGTCTTTTTGTTCCTTTGACAGCTCTGTTACAAAGCAGTGTTCTTCTCAATGTGAGGGTGCTTTGGTCCCCTTCTACATGAGTATCTACTGTGCATCTTTTGTTAGTCTCTTCAGTCAGCAAAGGTCCTATTGTTACATAGTGATCTAGGTCCCCAAATTCAGACAGTATATTCTGACAAATTCAGACCATAATTGTGCTTTGTTCTAGGAGGAGAGACAGTGTAATATGTTCAACATTACATTTGCACCTCATTCTAAATATATTTTGACCTCAGTTCTCTGCAGGAAGGTGCTGAGGCCTTTATTCTAACAATATACTTCACTGTTTGAATCTGGTACCTAAATTTCTTTTAAATCTCAAAATTTATAGGAAGAAAAGGTCAAAGCAAGAGCTGAGAACTCAAATCCCATAATTTCAAAATCTTTAAAAATTTATTGTATTTTCTCATTGTCATCAGCCAAAACTGCAATTATTTTCTAAAGAACAGTTTTATCATCCTCTCAGAATCCCCCAAAGAGATGATTCTCTAGTGCATTGTAAAATTTTAGATAAAAGCATTTTATAATTTTTGCATTGCTGAAGATACTGTACTTTTAGAGCACCACTCTGTGTGCTATTTTAGTAAATAGAATATAATGTCTACCAAATGTGTAATTTTCTCCTCCTTAACAACCGTACTTGTCCAGTTTAAGAAACTTGCTTAATCAGCTTGTTATATATAATTAGTCATATCAGGAATGTAGCTATTTCTCATCAGTTTTGTGTTTCTGCATAATATTAACTCTGGTTAACTACCATTTACGTAATCTTGGTTTTGAATTTTGAAAATGTTTATGAATTTCCATTTTGGCATTTTTATGAAAATAGTTAAGACAGAAATGGTGTAGAGCTTTATTTATTGAAAAAAATTTTGAATTTTGAATTTTTGCATTTTTTCTGCAATTAGAAAACATTCAAAGCTTGCTGTGGATAAACAGATGAAGGCACGTTTCATAGGAAGCCTGAATGGAGCAACATCTAGAAAAGTTTGGGCAGGGGACAAAGAATGTTGTTGAAAGCTGCTACACTAGACGGCTCATGCTAAGTTTGGTAGTAGCTGAAGGTGTTAAAAATTGCATGTGATCTGCCTGACTTGACCTTAGGCTTTGACCTTGTTAACCACTTAAAAGTTTTCCTCCCTTTAATTTTGACTTCAGGTAGGCCAGCCTATAAACATAAAGCCACCAGATACTTACCTACTTTTATCCATTGGGTCTTCCTGTCAGATCAGTTTGTAAGGTCGTATAATAGAAGCTGAACCGTTGTGGTGGTGCCTTTTTATAGTTTTGGATTATTTGATGTAATAATTATATTAAGTTCTTAAGTGTTTCCTATATATGGAGTTATCCCTGCCCCTATACCTATCAGTCATAGGAATCCCTCCTGTTTTTCCAGTAAATTCCTTGTCATTCAACCCTGTCTGTCACCACATCCCTGTCCATCACACCCAGACCCGTCCTTTGTGACCAGAATGTTCTATGCCTTTTGATGCCTGGTTTGCTGTTATAGATGTCAGTAATGTGTTTCTGCATTCATTGGTCATATTTGAATTAAGTTCCTCCTTTTTCTCCTCCCAGTTTAATCCCTGATTGGTTATTGTTTTACCCACCTTATGTTTCCACCCCCCTTTAAAAATTGTTATTCCCCATATTCGGAGGCTCAGTTGACCGAGAGGGGTTTAGGATTAAAAGCAACCTTCAAACCACTCGCTTGGCTGGTCTCTTTCTTCGACCCCTTTATTTCCGAGACTCGTGGATACACCTTGCTAAAGGCTACCTCTATAGCCTTTACCCGTCGCCAAACCCTCGACTCCTTGGGCTGGGACGGGCCCATCCTACGGCCGCACCTGTGCCGGAGCTAGCCGGGTCGGACTAAGGATTGTGGGCACGGGTCGAAGCCACAAACCATTCCTAGTAAGAGGTCTTATATCAGTACAGGGCACAGGTCTGTGTGTTTGGATCATTTATCGCTTTACACGTATTGTCATGTTGCCCCAGAACACTGAATAGTATTAGTTTGTAAATAAAACCCTGGGTAACTGAAGCAGGGCAAAATGGATACTGGTGATGCAGGTGAACAGGAAATACTGAAAAGCTCTTGCCCATTATGCAGTTTTCTTCATGAGAAAGTTGTACATTCGTAACCGACCCTTTAGCTCTGTAGTTGAGAATTCCTTCTGTATTCCCAGCTGATTCTAAATTTCTTGGAACTTGTTGGACTGTGGCCTGAGTGTTGGTTTGTCTGTAGGCAAGGGATAAACCTAGACATCACTGCTTGGGAAAGTGGCCTTCTCAGCAGCACTGCGTATTGTGAACATGCCAGCTTGCCTTCTGCTGGCTTCCCATAGAATTTTCACTCAGGTTACCCAAAAGACATTTGATGGCCTGGTCACAGATCATCTTAAATACAGATTAAAGCAGTAACATCTTTAATGTGGAAAAAGGAGGTCTCTTTAAAAAAGGCTTGGATCGTGGTGGGAATAACATTTTTTTTGACTTAGCTCAAATATGTGAATAGAACAAATTCCACCTTTCTGCCTTTTTACCTTCTGAGGAAAAGTTTCAGTAAAAAAGACAGTTTGTTTTTCAGATGAAAATTTACTAACAATTCATAGAGTTGAGTATAAAGCAAAAGCCTGATTTAAAACCTGTCATTAAGCCAAGAGCCTGCATCATGCATAGTTCTGCTTTTGGGAAGAGGAACATAACATGTGACACAGGAAAATCAAAGTATTAGTTACAATACTGGGGAATATACATACACTGTCTTGACCGGTACAGTTTCATACCTTTGATACGATGAATAGCTATGCACATAACAATCACATTTTGGCTACTGGAAATTTTAGGGATTTTCATCAGCCTTGAATATTTTATTCAGACACGACAAATTCCAGTTTTTGTAGTAACTGAGTGGAAACTTAATGGAAGGGTTTTTTTCTGTGTAATTTTTTCCACCTAGAATGATTGTCAGTGTTGCACTTCTGTCGAAATCCCAGAATACCAGATTTACTTTCTTACACCCTTCTCTTGGTGAATGAGAAATGCAAGGTGTATTTCCAGGTACACTTTTAGGCAGACATTTTGCTTGAAGTACATTTTATCAACTTATAGGAAAACTTAAGCCAAATCAAAGTGTATTCTGTGGTTTACCTTGTGACATTAAACTATTGGCCTCTCTACCATGGCAAAATGAAAAGAAATAAGGCTGTGACCATTTCGTAACAAGGAAGAGTGCCTGCTAGGACAGATGGCTTACTTGTGTTCAGATAAATAATTTTTTTGAAGCAGCAGGACACATAGCAGCTTAGATGATGCAGATTCTTCTCTTTCTGAGTAGTCTTTCCAAAACTAACAGATCCAGGATTTGAATGTTCATTAACCTTGTTGTATGAGCTGCTCAGACACCAGCCTTTAAAGGCTGGGACTGCAGTTATTTCAGTGAAAAACTAGAATCAAAGTGTTGTGAGAGTTGCCTGCAGATTGTTTAATGATGGCTTCAAAATAACAAGAGAAAAAATAATTAGCTAATTTGTTCAGATTCTGACAGAGCTTTTGTGCTGTTCCCAGACTGAGCTCTGTGGTCCTTAAATTCCAACAGTTGTTATACAAACTTATATCCCATGACAAAGCCTATGCTTGTCTTTCTTTTGCAGGATTAAAAACTGTGAGTGAGCATGTGTTAGATATCTAATGTCCTTAATTCATGATTTTGTGTGCTAAAACCCCCAGGCAATAATACTCATAACAAATGCTGCTGCCATTTGCACCTTAGTTTACTTGCTGTGTGATTAAGGATTACAATGAATTTTAGAGAGGATTATTTGGATTTCTGGAAATGGGCTAGAAAAGTTGCTTTCTCTTATATGCCGATGTCTGTTTAAAAGTCTTTGCATTCCAATCCTCTGTCACCCTACAGAAAGATGTTGATAGGTAACTCCAGCAGCAATGGAGAGGAGAAATCTCTCCTCCTCTCTTTCCTAGAGGGCTCTTGCTTTTTGGCTGTTTCTGTGGCCCTGACACCTTGACTCTCATCCGATACATTTGCAACAGAGAAGGACATGTGAAAATATTATTTTACCTCTAGACTGTTACCTGGATATGGATGAATATGTAATGCCTTAAATCAGAAGGCTTTGCCACGCTGGTGAGATTACTTAATTTTATTCCCCTCCCAGGTGGGAGTAATTTCATTACTTTTTGCAATGAAACTGTACTGGTTGGCTTTCTGTAGCTAAAAGGGATAAAAATCCTGAGAACAAAGTTTTCGTGGCAGTAGTACTTATTTAGTATGTGAAATATATGTTTCCAAATCTAAAGTTAGAAGGAAAAAGTAAAAGAAAAAAACAGTTCACAGAACAAGAAAGACATGGACCTTCTAGCGTACGTCCCCCAAAGGGTCACTAAGATGATTAAGGGATTGGTGGAGCATCTAATATTCAAAGAGAGGCTGAGAGACCTGGGTTTGTTTAGCCTTGAGAAAAGTCAGGGGGAGGCTGTTAATGCATATAAATAGCTGATGGTCAGGGAGTGAAGAAGATGAAAAAAGGCACAAATTGAAATACAGGAAATTCCAGTGAAATAGAAGAAAAAACAATTTTAATGTGAGGATGGTGAAACACTGGCACAGGTTGCTCAGAGACAGTGGCGTCTCATCCTTGGAAACATTCAGAAGCCATCTGGACATGGTTCCAGGCAACCTGCTATGACTGACCTTGCTCTGAGCTGTGGGTTGGATTAGATGATCTCCAGAGGCAATTTCCAATATCAGCTGCTCTGTGATTCCAAGTCAAAACCCTTACAAACTATGCCTTAATGGTCTGTTTATAATTATGTGAATGGATACCAACATCTGCTTGTTTATATGTCTTAAGAGGCACTTGGTAACAAATAAATGAATTTTTGATATACAAGCAATTTAGTCTCAATATTAAAGGGCTAACTGGTACTTGCTTTCTTTTTTGTAAAAGAGAACAATATTCTTTATTCTATATGTGTAATTCAGTGCATTTGACTGTATGCTCTAGACTAATTTTGCATCTATTTTGGAGTAATGATAGGCTATAACTGCTTTTATAAAGCAAGAATTTGCACAGCATTCATAATATTTGCGAAAGGGGCCTGCACTGGGATCTGGGGCACTAGAAAGCAGGAATATTTCCAGAATCTTGTAAGATCTGTGTTTGTGTTATGATGTTCACATGCGGAATCATAAATATATTTGCAGCTGTGCAACATGAGTTTCTAAAGTCATCCTCTAAAATTTAAGTATCAACTTAATCTGAACAGATGCTAAAGGAGCATTTTTTTTTCTTTCTTGCATGGCTAAAAACCCAGTATGATCATTCATGTGAAACAAGTAAATAACTGTTTGCATTATGTGTAGTTAAAGAATAATGCTACCAATCAATTCTGAAAATTGAGCCTGCAGTTCTATGTTTGTGTCACAGAAGTATTAATTCCATTGAAGCTAACATTCCTTCACAGGCCAATTCAGAGCAAAAACCACATGAAAAATGTTGAAGTTTGCAAGTGAGTACACTGGGAAGTGATTTATCTCAGCAGGGAGGGAGCTAATCTCTTTCCAGTTTTTGTCTGGAAATTGATGGGTTTGTTTCATAGATAAGGCTCTGGCATCAAAGACAAACTGAAAAGAGGCACTGCAAAAAGCTTATGGGTGTGGACAGTATTAGTCAGTTCTGGCAAAGGAGAAAATTTTGTCATCAGTTATAAATATCTTGATGAAGTTAAGTGACATGAATAATTTTATATGGCATTTCAAAAGTATCCCTTTTTTGCTGTTCTGTCAGTCTGATATTAAAAATACGAGCAAATACAGAATCACAAATGACTGAAATTATATTTTTCAGATTTATGTATTTTGAGGTTGTCTTTGCCAGAGGTTGGGGCTGAAATAGAAAATTTCCTGAGCGTTGTACAACCTAGAGCATTTTGCAATAGGATGGATTGCAGAAATATTGCAAACTTTATGCTTTAACAAGTCAGTCTCTTTCTTAGATGTTAGCAG
This sequence comes from Dryoscopus gambensis, assembly GCA_013389985.1. NCBI lineage: Eukaryota > Metazoa > Chordata > Aves > Passeriformes > Malaconotidae > Dryoscopus > Dryoscopus gambensis. Next base: position 23,733 of record WEIT01025491.1, on the reverse strand, counting down.
AGAGCTCTTGGAAGCACTAGGTCAAAGTCACTGTTGGCATAATTTATTTTACTCAAATCTCTCCTTTTTAGAAAGAAACAGCTGTATTCTGGAGGAGAAGCCAAATGGGCTTCTTTTCCTTATACAGATTTTGCATCTGCCTTTCTGTTTGCTGAAATTAACTCACTTTATCTTTGCCTGCCTAGAATGGACAGGTTTGCTCCATTGTGTTGCAGATCTCTCAGGGGTTTTTCTCTGTCCCTGTGAGGGACCTTGTTTTGATATAATCCTTTCTTTTGTGAATATTTAACTATGCTATAGGATTTTCTACTCTGGGACACTAATAACAGTGTAACAGAAAAGCCTAGGTAATGCAATGCTGCTACTTCTTCATAAACTTTGAGACAAAGATTCTTTTTCTCTGAATTTGTCCATCCTAATGTCTCATTAGGATTCTGAACTGAGTGGACATGATGGCTAAATTTGATTCTTAGATGGATGTACATTTGCTATGCAGTGACTTCATGTGACCTTAAACTCAATTTTCTTTAAATAGAAAAGGTTGCCTTTTTTAATTGAAATGTATTGGCTGATTACTGACATTGTTGTGAGGAGGAAAAGATTCAAGCAGTGATTTGACACATACTTTGTTTATATAAATGAGACATTACTCTTTATCAGCATAAAGGTATTAATCCTTCTTTCGACAACGTGCACTAATAATTTCAAAGGAGGACTTTTAATACTGAATAATGTTTGTTGGCTTTCTTTTGAGCATCTCTGTTACTACACCTATGCACTCCTAAAGTAGTGTTTTACTTTTTCATGCATCAGTAGTACTGAGTTGCTTGTAGACATTAGTTGAACAGCATGCTTATAATATCACAGAAAGATCAAGTGGATCTTCTCTTGTTGTTGTAATTTGCTACAAGTCCCTGGGCATTTAGGAGAGTAAGGCCAGCTTATGTCAGCTGCCATGTGGCAGGCTCCCAGCTATGCAATTTTTATGTTCTTGGTTCAAATGTTAAGAAAAACAGCATTTACTTTTTAAGATGTGATCATAAAGCTGGTTGTCCTGTTAAATTCTAATCATGTCTTTTTCCCATCATGCAAGCATTCTTGAGATTTCAGTTGGGTATTTTTCTCATTTCCTGTGAATCCAGAGTTAAAGTCTCAAAAGAGGGGGTCAAAAATTGGGCTCCAACCAAGAAAGAAAGCTCTAATCAGTTTGAAATATTTCATTTAAATGGTTTGCTATGTTATTTTGATTGTGATCTTTTCTTATTTTACCATTTAAAATATATGTTAAGTTTCTAAAATAAAAGTTTTTTTTAAATCAAAGAAGTGAAATTCATACAGAAAATAGCAGAATAAGGTATTTGAGAGCTTAATTTTTTTTTTTTTGAGCATGTTAAGTATTGGAATGCATCAAACCAAATTTCCTCTGAACAGTTTCAATTTAGATAACTTTGTGTCCAAAGCCCTTGTTCACAGTATTAGTTTCATTTACTTGAATGGGGTTACTTGGCCAAAGGACACAGTTTGTGTCAATTTGTGGACAGGTTGTCTGAAATCAACCAGTACCAAGGGAAATATTGCTATGACTAAAGACTTCCTATTTATAAGAGTGAGGATTTTAGCTCTGAAACCTTTGAAGATAACTAAAGCAAAAAGTATTTTCAGCCTCATTTGTCGCTTATCTACATCTGCTGCCAGCAGGCATTGTGTTTAGAAAAGGAATATTTATGAGGCAGTAATTCTCACAAAACACCTTGATTTTCATCTAGATGAGCTGCACAAGCGAGGAGATGCAGTTTCTGAATTCAGCGATCTGTGTTTCTCCTGGGGAGAGGCAGTGGGTTAGCCACTGCTAAGAGCCAAACACCCACCCAGCTGCTCACCCACTCCTCCTCAGGGGGCAGGGGAAGAAAATAAGATGAGAAAACTGGCGGGTTGAGATAAAGTTAGAGAAACTGCATACCAATTACTGTTGTGAGTAAAAGAGCCCTGATTTGGGGAAAATGAATTTAATGTATTGCCAATGAAAATAGATTCAGGTAGTGAGAACAAAAACAAGCAATAAAACAGCATCTTTTCTCTCCCTCTTCCAGGCTCAACTTCACTTCTCTCAGATCCTGCCACCCAGCCCCACAAGCAGTACAGTGAGGGATAGGAACAGGAACAGTCTGTCTGGAGCAATCCTCTCAGTCTCTCCTTCCATCTGATATCTTTCCTCTGCTCTAGTGTGGGTCCTTCCATGAGCTGCAATCCCACAGGGGAAAAAACTGCTCTGGCATGAGGTCTTTGCAGCCCACATTCAGATCCCTGCTTCAGTGTGGGCTGTTCAAGGGGCTGCAGGGAAGTTTCTGCTCCAGCATTTGTAGCACCCTCTCTCCTTCTTCTCTTGTGTTGGTGCCTCCATTGCTGTTTCTCATTCCCTTTTTTTTTCCTCTGCTGCCTGTCCAGCATTTTTTCATTTTCTTAAATATGTTATACCAGATGCGTGAACATGATGGGTTCAGCTGTGTCCTGTGCCAGGTCTGTTGGAGCCGACAGGAATCACCTGTGTCCACCACAGGGCAGCCTCAGCCTCCTGCCATGCCTCCCTTTATCCCCTCTGCTACCAAAACCTTGACATGGACAACCAATGCATGAGCTTGTCTGTCTGCAACCCTGACAATAGTGCTTTTAAAAATAAAACTGGGGATATATCTTTGCTGTATGACATGAAAGGTATCATGGTCTAAGACAGTTGGGAAGTAACAAAATTTTGAACTTGACAAAATAGAAAAGCCCTTCTATTGTTTAATAACAGTCAGTCAGTCTATCTATCTATCTATCTATCTATCTATCTATCTATCTATCTATCTACAAGTGCAAATATATAAACAGTTTGGTCCTTTTTAAAGGATTGTTATTCCTAGCTATTAAATATCCTTTTGGAGAGCAGATTAATTATGAGTCGTTATTATCCCTTCCATGGTTCTGTTCCCCAGCTTTGAGGTTTACACTTCTGTTCCCACTTAAACTGATCACGTGCAATATAGAATGAAACTGAATTATTGATGATAGATGAAAGATAAATCAAAATGTATCAGTTCAACAAAGCTCTGATGTATTTAAAATTAAGACAATTCAGAACTACACTGGGGAAGGGCAAAAAACAGTGGTAAAATTCAAGCAAAATATTGGGAATTAAGGGCCTGAGGGTATGTGCATGTGTGGAGGGGACTTGGATATGGTTCTCGCTTAGCACAATTATTTACCAAGTTGGTAGAAATGGTTCTCACAAATAAAAATGGGCCTATTTTGAATTAGCTCCTTTTGTAGTGTGCAGATGTTGCTATTACTAAATACTCTCTCATTTTACCTTCTTGCTTCTGCAGCTATTTTAGGTTACATCTGATAGCTTTTTTTCGAGTTGCAAACAAGTTTGTTGTTATTTATTGCAGTATAAACAACATGTATGTTAGGAATTATCTCTCAATTTATATATTTAGTCTGAGAAAATCCGAGGAAAGTCTGTAATTTAAGGGATATCAGTGGCAATAAAAAGAAAGAATTATCTAATTGAAAATTTGGTTTTTAGCCCTGTAGTGTAGTTACACAAAAATTACTTGTCACCTCCATTCCCTTCAGTTTCTGAAAGGAAATAAAAGTTAAGGTTAGTATCCAGAAAACACTCTGAACAAAGTCTATTACACTTTCTTTTTCTCTGTAGTTCAAAAAGGCAAAGGAGTAGCTCAGTTCAGCTTGAGGTTATACATCTTACAAAAATGATGCAATGACTGTAATAGCCTCTGATATCATCTTAAGTGCATGGACGATGTGGCGTAACATGTACTGTGTTTTTCAAGCAGCAAGTCTTCTTTCCAAAAGCAAAAATTAAGCCTAAAATAACATTAAACCACTAAGACAGTCTAATTGCTTAGAGACAGTTTGCGTGACCAGATTATAGTATGTCACTTCTTTTTAGATCAGTCTCTTCTAAGTAAACAGACATCCTTCAGCATCTGAGTACTTCCCTGTGGCAGTCTACTAAGAAAAACATGAGAAGAGACCTATCCGACATGGCTCTTTCCGCTCGCTGTGATTTATTTGAAGTCACAGGGACTGCTTATCTGCCGAGATAGAGCCACAGAGCGAGCGCCTGCCCGCTTGCTCCGAGTGGAGGGTCCATTGTTCTGTCACGACACTGCAGAGATTGCCAAGGGTTGACCTTGGCTGGTGACCTTATCAGAGGTGATTTTGCAAAAATTTACTGGTTTATTTCAGTAACATTCAAATAATTTTCTGCAAGTTGCTTTTTTCCTTGTTCCAAGTGAAAGCCACGAGGATTGTAATTCCAAGCAAAGGTTGCTCCAGAGGGGGTTTTGTATTTCTTAGGGGTTTTTTCTTTTTTCATTCTCTAAGGCCTTGTGTTGCCTTCTGATTCTCTGAAGACAATGATGGCTGTGCCTGCAAAACCAAGTGTCAGCTGCTGCTCTTCTGAAGAAAAGTGTAACCGCATATTATGCCTTTAGAATCCTATGGAAGCATGGCCAATATTTTACTATAAAACATGCTTGCTTTGTCACCTATGATATGTCATCATTACCAAAAGGTTTCAAGAATTGATCTGAATCTATTTCTCCAACATCTCTTTAGACAGTATTAGATCTATATAAGAATACTCTTTTCCTTTAGTATGATCTGACAATCTGAGCATTTTTTCTTAATTAGTGCTTGAAAATGTCAAGAAATTAAGGGACAATAATAAAAATTTAATCATTGAAATCTGTCTTTTTTAATTTAGAAAATAATTTGAAAATAGATACTGTTCAATATTCAGTAGAGTGAAGATAAGAGCATAAGTACATTTCACAGAGTAGCACAAAATAATGCAGCTGTATCCTGAAGGGGAGTGGAGCATCTGAACATACCTCCTTTCCAGCTGCAGTCACATTCACAGAATCACAGAATCACAGAATCTCAGAATCACAGAATGGGTAAGGTTGAAAGGCACCACATTGAATCATGAGGTCCGACCTCCCTGCTCCTAGAGCACATGGCACAGGATTGCAGCCAGATGGTTTTTGAACACCCCAGTGAGGGAGATTCCACAGCCTCTCAGGGCAATCTGTACCAGTGCATGGTCACCTGCACAGGAGAGAAGTTCTTTCTTATATTCAGGTGGAATTTCCTGTACCTCAGTTTCTGCCTGTTGCCTCTTGTTCTACTGGTTGGGATCACTGAGAAGAGCCTGACTCAAAAACTAACAGAAAAGATTAACAGAAAAGACAAGAGAGAAAAAAATTTTTGTTTGTCTTAAGTGAAGAATAATAGTAGTAAGAGGAAGGAAGCTAGAGAGTGTGTCAACTTTCTGCTGTAATGGAGCAGCAGGAGCAGGAAATTTATAAACCTGTATTGACAGCAAGGCCTTTCCATCACGACCTCTCCATAGTTTTTAATGATAGGTGATACATTGTCTTCTAAGTTAACTCATCTGCTTTTTCTTGGCTTTGTGATATTTTATCGCTGGAGAAAGACCACAAGGATCAGTCTGGGGTTCAGTCTGATCAAGTGCGAGAATGAACAGATCCTTTCTGTTAAAAATAATATGTACTGGATTTTATCTGTGTCAAGCACAGAGTAAATGATCTGACTAAATTTGCTTAAAAGATAGAAAAAAATAATGGGTCACCTATTCTTTAACTTGGCCAATGTACACTTTTCTTTTTCATAAAAATTAAAAAAAATTTATAGTTTATCTAGTCTAATATCAGTGTCTCACATGATGAAACTTAGAGTACTCTTTCTTATATGTTCCTGAAAGAACTTGAAAACAGCAATGATACATTTTAGCACTCTGTGGTCATATATTCATCTCACAGACTTCCTACTAGCAAATACTTTTATGGCTTTTGGTAATTTAATTATAACTTGATTAAAAATTAATAACTTCAATACAAAAGTATTTTATTAAATTAAAAAATACAGAATCTTGCTGGTGAACATTTAATTAAAATGAAGTAGTAAGTTTTGTTTATGTATAATTTTTAGTCAATAATACTGTGTAGAAAAATTTTGTTGAAAACATATGGGGCTTCATTTAAACATGGGAAAAGATTGATATATGGAAATTTGGTGGTGAGAACAGCTAATATGATTTGATTATTTTTGAAGGAGGTGGACATTGCCTATCTATTTTTTACTGAGTATATGTCAAAAAATCTTTATCAATCTAATGTCATTTTTTAGTACTATTTGAGATTAGAAAGAGGCACTATGACAAAATTTCAGTGCAGAAATACAGGCTGGAAGTCTTCATTAAAAAAAATAATGGATTTAATTGGCTCAAAATTGGGTCTGTATATGTATAAGATCCTTTGGTAAAACACCAGCATATGATGGAGTTTAGAGGAATGTACTTCCAAACCAAAATAAAATGAAACGGAAAGAACAGGTCTGGGAATATACAAGGAAGACACCAGAAAATGACTATTTAATCTAAAAGATATAAAAATAACTGAAGATATTTGCATAGAGCTTCCTTATGGGTGTAGGTATGTGTTTGTGTATCTACACATACCTAGTTAGACGTAACATGCATATACAGAAATACCTACTTATAATGTTTATACACGAGGTTAAATGCAGACAGGGCAAAACCAAGTTATCTTGGAGAGCTACAGTAACAGAAGTGGTGACTGACTTTGGCTTTAAATCTCAGCGTGGGAATCCTGGGTTGATACTAGGAACATACATTTTGTTCCATTTTTTACATCTAGTGCTGCAAGCATGACAGCCAAATAAAACTCAGTAATACTTGTATTTTCTCAGGTCTTCTTGCTTGTACCTATAGTTAATGCAACGGAGCTAGACTTGTACTGGGGTTTCAGGAGCAGTGATGGAGTGCTGGAGGTGGTTGGGTTGTTTCATCTGGGGACCCTCAGGGTTGAGTTAGATATTTTGGCCTCTGAATCCTGGGCAGATACAGAGCCTTTAGATGGGGGTCTATATCGGGCACTATTTTTATGTCTGTCAAAGAAATGGGTATCGAAATTCAGGCTTAAAATTAGGTGTGTCTTGCCACTGGGCTTTTGTAGCTGTGAAGTCTGCTGTGGAGTTAGATGTTGTGCACTCATCAGTCTGTTCTTATACACAGCCTGGACAGGAGGAGGAGCACTGAGCTGGTTCACTGACTTGAAGGCTTAGATATACGTACTTAAATCCTTGCTCTAAATCAGGCACTGAACTGAGTCTCTGGAGTGGAAGGAGAGCTCTTTAACTACTAGCCAGAGGAATGGAGGATGACAACAGCTGGCTGCCTGGGCTGTGAGAGGGGATGGTCAGGTTTCTTCAGGCAAGATAGGCAAAGCAGTGATGAGCTGTGCATTGCACCAAAGATAAGACATTAAGCAGCTTAGTGTTGTCAGAGCTGGAATAGTTGTACACGTGCCCAGCAGCAAAGCTGTACTGTTAGCAATTTGGGAGCCTCAGGAACCTGGGCACCTACAGGAGTAGGCAGCAGATCAGAGCAAGTGTTTGAAGATGCAATTTTTTTATGTTAAATCTTTTTACTTTAATTTTGTAGGAGGCAAAAGTGTAAAATGTCTAAGCCTTGTGTTTTCCTCTTTTTGGCCTCAATTTATGAACTTATTCACTCTAAAAACAACCTCTGAATGCCATCAAGGAAATAAGACCAGATCCTAGCAAAAGGATTTATGATGTCCTCCAGAAGGAACCAAAAGTTCTGTCCCTCATAGTCACTTATGCTGCTGGAGGCTTCTTTAGTTTATGCTTCACAATGTCTCCATGAAACAGGAAAGTTGGCAAGGCCATTGCATGGAATTTCAGATAGACAAACTGATGCACATGGTACGGTAAACTGATAACAACTTGGCCAAGGAGCTCATGTGCTGTCTGCTTAATCCTTTTCTTTGGCCATGCTCTTTGGGAGATGCAAAGAATAATAGATATAAATTAACAGACTGTTAAGAAATATAAGAAGGGTAAAAAATAATAAAAAAAGACATTGTTTGACAACCCTAGCTGTCTTAATGAGTGAAATTTTCAGTAAAACATTAAGATTTTATAACCAATACAGTAAGAAATCAATCTTTAATTAGCTGACAGCACTGATTAGATCTGCAGTTAGTTGTAACATGACATTTTACAAATCATAGTGTGTTAAGGTTGGTACACAGATGACAGCATTATTAATTTGGTGAAAGGACTGGGAGAGTCATGAAAGCAAATATTCAAGGAAGACAAGAAATTCTTGAAATGTTGTAGAAGAAGAAAACTAGGGATATGGAAAAATCTCTAGTCACTTTTTTCCAGTTTAAAGAATTTGAGATGCTCTGTAAGCATTCACATATCACTGCAGTGACTTACGTAAATGTAATGCAAACAAATAAAAATGCAGTCTAGGATGGCTCTTTTTTCAGATGTTCACACTCAGAAAAAAATGAGAACATGGCTGACCCTTCCCTTCAGTTAGTATATACTACAGAGCAGAAGGTAGGTGTAGTTGGTTAAATACATCTGAGGCAAGAAAATAAGAAAAAGTAATCTGAGAATGGTTATGCATTCAAATCTGAGATAGGCTGTACACTCCAGAATTAAATTCTAATTCACTTAAAGATGATGGGTCAATTTGTTCTTCTGCAAGGCCAGATATTTCCCAGAGGAATCTGTCTAGTGAACACAAATGGGTATTCAGATTTGAGTTAAATGTAGTGGTGGTCAAAAACCAGAACAACTCAAACAGGAGTTTTTCAGTTCAGCTAACTATCCAGGCAGAGTTCTCTTAAAAGCAGAGCTCTGGTTTTATTTTGTTTTGTTTTCCTCCCCAGAGGCATACTTTTTCTCATTCTGCATCCTCAGCTGTTGGTTATCAAATCTCTGTTGGAGAATTTAATGAATAAAAGTCTGTGAGGATTAACTTGATAAGAAGTTCATGTATATCAAACAGTAAAATGCTGTTGTAATGTGATGGTTCAAAATCTTATCAGTAGTAACATATTAATAGTGCCACAATTTTTGGAAAGCTTTGCTGGAAAGGATGTAAACAGGCTGGGCACACTGAAGGGAACTTGACCCAGGCCCCTGCTTCTAGTGTGATAATTTCCTTTTTAGCTTGATAGCAGTTTCCTAGTTCCATACTTTACCGTGCAGTCCAATTAAAAAAAACCCCCAGAAGTATAAGGTTGCAGGAACTTGGAAATATAAGGCACGTTATCAGCATTTTCTTGGGACATGATATCAACAGTAATAGTTTAACTGGTGGAACGACTGCCCTTTCTAAAGAAGTGACTCACTCTTGAATGATAAAAATACTGAAGTGTTAACTGCTGCTCCATAAGGCTCTGACTTAAACAAAGAGTGTCGTTCAAGGGCCATAGGATTGCCAGGCAGGGAAGTCAGAGCACACACAGCTCTGACCCTGCTCCAACTCAGGATAATGCTGCAGAAAAGTCTGCTTATGTTTCTCAACCTGGAATGCTGGTTATCTGCTAAAGAAAAAAGGATATATCAGCAAACACACAAATGTAATTGCTAACATACTTTTTCTTTCATAAGCATCAATTTCCTAGATATGATAATGGTCTTGAGAAACACTGAGGACTTGTAGAAGGAGGTGGAAAGTGTTAGGTTAGAATTAGGTGCTTGTAACATCTAATTAATTCAATTACTGAATCAAAGTCCAGAGAAAAGAAGATCAAATAGGTCAAAATCAGAAAGAGTAGTGATAAAAATATTTGTTACAATTATTTTGATGCTATGTTTTGCTGGTCTCATACATAGAATTTTGGAGTCAGTTAGCTGACTTTGAAAACTTCCACTTGATGCTTTGGTTCAGCCCAAGTTGGGCTGAACCCAGCAGGCCAAGTGTTTGCTTAGGGTGCTGGACTTAGGCCTTTTGCCTCATGGAACGGTGTAGCAGGCTAACTGCAGGCACTGGACCTTCATCTGGCCATGTCTCTGCCACTGCCTTCCCAGAAGACAATCTTTGGAATCGAAAGGAAAGCTTCCACTGATGCCTGCGGTCATTGAGTAGATCCTTTGTACTGACCTAGCACTGTGTTCACAAAGAGCCAAACATGAGTTTTCCTCTTTTTGCTTCTTTCCCATGCGAGACAAGAACTGAAGTTAGTGACAGCCTTACAGTGATATGGTCATAATTTCAGTTATTGCCCAGTCAATAACCCTTAGAAAAATGGGACCAACAGAGATATTGAGTACAAGCTAAGTGCAATATTTAGTATCAGAACCTAAAACTCAAGATGTTTTGGAAATAAACAGGCTTGTCATTTAAAAGTGAGAATGAGAGCAACTCATAAAAATTGTAAACGTGCTTGCCATTACACTTTTAATCAGTGATATGTTTTCTCATGTGGCCTGATTTTGCTTGCTTAAATTTTCTGGACTAATTTTATATTCTCCAATTTTTCTTTGTGAAAAGCTTATATATAAAGAGCAACTGTTCTCCAGATATTAAGGTTAAGTTCTTATTGCATAATTTTAATAATTTCATGGGTATCAACCAAGTTATCATCCACATGAATCGATGAAAGGTGTTTCTGTGTCAATATTAATTGCATTAGGACAATGATAATTTTTTTGTGGCTTGTTCGCTTTAAGCCTGAATAAAGCGTAATTCTATGGATGCTATTTTTACTGTAAAGTTGATGATTTTTTCTATCTTTTCAGAATATATGAAGTGTTTGTAGTACAAGAATGAATGCAATGGGCCTTTAAGCTACATGTGTCTGGACAGAAGCTTTGCAAGTCTTTTGAAGTCTTAGAGAAATAAGAGGCATTTGCACTGTCAAAGGGTGACACTTGATTGTCATCTTCACCAGGTCCCAGAAGTATGATCTCTTGAGTCCCCAATTCTAGTGATACACAGAAGCTACTGATGGATTAGCTGTTTATTGAAAGTGTCTTTGCATGCACTGGAAAGTTAATGAGGGTAGCAGTGATATTTTAAATCCTACACTATGGAGAAATCCAACCCAATATAAATTCCTTTTTATAAGCAGTTTCGTTTTAAGACATCAGAACAGAATTTGCACTTTTCATCTTCTGAACAAGTGTAAACAACAGAATAGTGACTAGAATACAAGTACATTAGCTAAGGTAGGCTAAGGATCTAGATAATTATATTAATATATTATTTTAAAAAGCAATGTTTATAGCAAAATATCTGTAAGATTATAATTTAATCTTCATACTTATGCATTTTATGAAAGTAGAACTGAAGTGGTATTTTACAACTTCTATATATGTTGAATTCTCTACTAAGGAGACTAGTTAAAAACTCATTACAGCATGTAGTGGTAGTGTCTACTGAGCAGTGTTTTTGTTGCTGTTCTACACAGCTAGTTTTGAGAGCTTGATGTAATCCCGATTAAGCAAAGAAGCTCCAAATCAGATTATACATCTGGTGGCAATTAGGTGGAAGAGTTACCACATAGAAACATAGTATTTCCACTGGAAAAAGAAAAAAAAAATCCACATTCCATGGTATAACTAAGATACAGTTAAATATAATCCTCCTGTCTCTTCCTGAACTATATTCACACACATTAATAATCATTGCCTTTTTTCTAACATGTAGAAATAAAGAATGCCTCACGGACGACAAAACTCCTTCAGACTGTCATGTTTTACTAACTATTGTTAAAGAAACTGTGGAACTATTTTCATTGTGTTATCTGAATAGAGAAAAATATGAGAGAATCTTTAGCACAAAGAGGATCAACTTGAGAAAGTGAATGAACCAAAGCAAGAATTAGGGGTAGCTAATAATTAGAGACAGTTAATAAATAGTCTCAGAAGGCGAGTGGTAGAAGTTCTATTTTTAACATATAAAAAATTTTTATCACTAAAGAATTTAGTTTGGATGATAAACCTACTCTGGCAAGAAGATAGATTAGATAGCCTTCATTCCCACCCACATTTTTATTTTATGTGATTATGTGAGTCTCTTGAGCAATCAAACTAAATAGAAAATTATACAAATGAAATATTTAAAAGGTTAACAGTGTTTTAACATCATATAAGAGGACTTGCTAAATGAGATGTTAGACATTCTGCTCTGAATAGTGGCTGCCTTGGTGAACCTGGTCTGGTGATTCACATTAGCTGAGATTAAGCAAGTGGATTATGATGTTTTTCCTGGCTGAGCATACTTGGAATAAGACAAAGGATGTTTCATACGGCAAAGACAACCACATGTACAATTTATAAATCTCTGAAAACAAGCAATACTCTCTTTTATTTACATAGGACTGTGGGTGAGTATGATAAAATTATATGCAATGCTTACCAGCTCTATGGCACTGAAGGTATTCTTATGTATTTAGAATGACATGTTCCACTTAGTGTCTTTATAGAATTTAGCTTTGTGCATAAACATTGAATGAGTGATTTAGTTTATGAGAATGCAGGGAAAAGGATTAAGTTCTGATTTCTGCTTGATTTTCATGGAGAATAAATTTCTCAACATTTTAGTTGACAAAATATATTAATAAACATCCTGTTTCATGTAATATCAGCTATTTCTTAATTTTAGAATAATATCATTTATGTATGAAAATTGATAGTATGTTTATGATGAAATTAAGCTATTACAATATGGTGGCCTGTAGTATGAAAAAGTAACTTCTACAGTAAGTTGATTGTTCATTTTTGAAATGTTTTGTATTTGTAAAATGCAATTATAAGGTATCTGTAAGATGCATAAGCAATTTTTGCTATTAAAATTAATGCTAGAAACATGGTGTGCCAAATAAAGGTGTATCATCTATTTTGGTAAGGAAACTTATTTTTCTTAGTTAGTTTTGTGAATTCAAATTATTTTGTGTTTACACTGAAAATTGTCTTTTTTATTTCTTGATATGTATATTCCCTCTTTGTCTTGGATTTCAGTACTTCCACAGCATCAAGACTAAGTCTAATAATTATTTTTTGTAAAATATATTGTATTTCTCTTCCAAACATTGATGCTTATGTAACTGAATGTTTTGCACAAGCACAAATAACTAGAACAGCTTCTGAGAGGCTAATTCCAAAGTGATTAATGTCAGTCATCTCATGAGAAAATCCACCTATTTTGTCTCTTGTAAGAGTGAATAATCAAATCATACAGTTAGATGAAATTCCACTCCAATTTCAGAAAGTGTTAAAAGTACAGTAGAGAGGAGCTGAGGAGCTGTGTCTTTCATTTCTGTCTCTGGCCATTGTTGACAATAACACCGTTCCCCAAGAGATCCAGGACTGGACTCTCAGACTCCAGTCTTGGCCTGCTGAAATGGAATAACATGACACTCAGTTCACTCAAGAACTTTACTGCTATCATGGCTGCTTTCATTGGAGTAGAACATTTGCTCTGCAAAGAGAGTACGAAAGTTTGTGTTGCAGCTAGCAACAAAAATGCCCTTGTAGATTTCCTCTAGGCATATCCAGCTAAGCAGAATGACACATGCAGCATAAAATGTCCGGTTCAAACTGTGTCCCTAGTCTTAACTCACCTGTCAACCTCTCAATATGGAACTATAGTGAAATTTACTCAGCTGATGAGTAGATGTGTCAAAAAGGATGAACAACTGTAGCTCTCAGTGGTTTCAGTTGAAGTGGAGTTCATCCCTCCTACCATTTCAACATTCAAAAGTAAACCATTTCAACAGCCATCGTGGACTGGGTTGTATAAGTTGCTGCAGCCAACCTTGAAAATTTCTTCTTGCATATTCCTTAATTAAATGTTTTTTTCTTTTAAATTTTTTAGCTTTTTAAAAAATTATTTATTTTAAATGGAATCGTGACTACATAGATCAATTTTGGAGTACATCATTCTAGTGCAGACCTGTTTGGTTATTTTTTAGTTTTAGCCCCTAGAAGAATATATTTTACAGGATAAATTATGTCTTAAAAGGAGACATTTCTTCCTGTGTTCTGATCAGTGTTCAAAATAATTAACTCCTAGTGCAGGCAAAACACCTGAGCTGAATCAGTGCATTATTGGAAAAGCTGTAAGAACACAGTAAGATAAAATCTTATCAAATCTGACTTTATTTGAACCTCCACTATCTTGAACATAACTTTTTCTTAGCAATTTCAGAACTGATATATGTAGTGTTAAAATAATAAAAACACTGTTTTCCATAGTTTCATTAAGAAAAATGTATAGAAGCCAGAGACTGTTCCATTACTCAATAAGGCAGCTATATCAAGGTGATATCATCATAGAATTTAATTTATATTAGTTTGATGACTATTTGCTGAGACGGCTATGTGGGTTTTCAGTAAAATTCTACTAAAACTGTTTCCTTCTGGCTAATTAGTTGACAGTTTTTACCCTGTGTTCCAGTCAAAGCACACCAATCATTAAGATAAAGTTATTTTAGTCACTTAAAGGGTTGTCATTACAGTATCTATATTTAGATTGGATTAAAATGGAAAGATTGTAGTACTCTATTTACAATCATGAAGACTATCAATATGCTTATCAGAAAAAAATTGTTTTTATAAGACCAATATTTGAATGTTCTCATTTCAAGGCTTCTTCTCCTGAAGAATACCTGAAATTTTTGTGTCTTTTTGAGGGACTTAAAGATTTTTCTTTTACTAAAAATTCCTTATTTTGTCAGTAGTTTTTTTTCCCTTAGTATAAATGTGAGCGTTGTAGTAGATAGATATCATGAGATACAAAACTTCTAATAGAAAAGCAAATGATCTGTCAATTTATGATGCAACTTCACTTTAACACATTTTTTGAGCCTTATTGTAGTATAGTTTACAGTGCAGTAAATCAGGAGACTTTTCTCTAACTCCAGTGGTATTGCCTTGCTATGAAACTATGTCGTGGTTTGACACTGGCCCAATGCCAGGCACCCATGAGAGTCATTTGCTCACCATCCCCTACCTTAGCTGGGCAAAAGGAGGGAGAAGAGGAGAAAGCGTTAACGGAGGCTTCATGGGTCAGATAAGGAGAATGGGACAAATATTTCAAGGGCAAAAGAGGCTCAACCTTGGTTGCTAAGTTAAATTTATTACTAACAAAATCAGAGGAGGGTAATGAGAAGTAAAATAAGCCCTTAAAACATCTTCCCCTCAGGCCCTCCCTCCTTCCCACTGACAACACAGGGAGGCAGGGCAGGGGGATTTTGGTCAGTCCATCACCAGAATTTTCTTCTGCTGCTCCGAGAGGAGTCCTTCCCTGTGAGGCCGTGGGGTCCCTCCCATGGGAGACAGTTCTCCATGAACTTCCCGGCTTGGGTCCACTCTCACAAGCAGCAGCCAAACCGCACCTGCTGCAGCCTGAGTCCCTCCCACGGGCACACAGCCCTCCCAAAACTGCTGCGCCATGGGTGTCCACCCACAGGGTGCAGTCCTCCAAGGACAGGCTTTTCCAGCCTGGAAGCAAGGGCCCCTTCTCTCCACCGGGTCTTCCACTGGATCACAGACTCCTCCAGGCATCCACCCACTCCAGCATGGGCACCTCCCCCACGGGCTGCGGGTGGATCTCTGCATCCCCTGTGGATCCCCATGGGCTGCAGGGGGACAACCTGCTTCACAGTGGCCTTCACCACGGCCCACAGAGGAATCTCAGCTCCTTCTCCACTGACCTTGTTGTTGCCATGTTGTTTTCCCTCACATGTTCTCACCTCCTCCTCTCCTCTTGACTAGAAGCAAAAAACCCTGGACTTTTTAAAATTTTTCTTCTTAAATATGTCATCACAGAGGCGTTACCAGTCTCTCTCACTGGCCCAGCATGTCCATCTGCAGAGCCATCAGGGATTGGCTCTGCCGGACATCGTGGGAAGCTTCCAGCAGCTTCTCACAGGAGCCATCTTTGCAGCCCCCTGCTACCCAAAACCAGGCTGTGCCAAACCAATACAAACTAGCATATAAGATCAGAATGAATTGCATTGTTTTTCAGTTTAGCTACTTTGGACTAAAAAAGGCTCATACCAAAGCACAAATTGCTCCCTCCTAGTAAGGACTTCTCTTAAATATCTTAAATGCGTGTGATGGTTTTGGCCAAATTTCGGGGAAACGTCCGAGGGGAACGTCTCCTACAAAGGAGATGCCACTCCTCCCCCCTTATCAGGTTCGGGAAAAAAAGAAAATTCTCCTCAGAGGAAGGTGAAAGAGAAGATGAAACTATTTATTTAACAAGCAGACAGGTTAAGAGTAATAACAAAACCTCCCACTGAGGGGAGAGAGCCTGAAAGATTTGAAAGTCCTTCTGTGGGTGTGGTTTCCCCTCCTCTCCCGTGAAGCTGGAATCGGAGCGGGCCAGCACGGGGTGCAGGGGTCCCCCGAAGACGGTGGAGCTCAGTGGGTCTCTGATGCTCCTGCTATTTCAGGCGACAGGATTCTGTAAATCAGCAAGCTGGCCTTCTTCAAGGATTATAGCAGGATGGCATTCCTCAAACTGCTGGCATGCCTTCCCTTCTCAGTAGTAGTTCTCTCAGAAGTAGTCCCTGGACTCTTCTCCTCTCTCTTATGTGTTACCTCCCCGAGGGTCAGCTGGTCTCTGACCCTTAGTGGAAACACCTGGTTGGACACAGCTGTAATTCATCAACGTCAAGTCTGCCTTGTGTCCAGTATAGTTCTTCTTTCAAGCATAAGTTGTGTACAATTTAAAAGCACAGAAAAACACAGGAATCATGGCTAAGCGAGGGCTGAATAATGTGAGATACAGCACAAATCACCCCATGTCATTAGCTTCATCCTCAAGAAAGGATGGACTGACAAACCATCTCCTTCTAAGAAAAGGTCTCTTGTACCAAAATTATAAGAGATTTGAAATTACATTGGAGAGTTTTGGGGATATTTGCAAGTAGAACTATGCTAATTTAATCTGACAGTGTTGGACTCTTTGTGGAATTTAGTGATAACAGCTTGAATCCATTTAAATCCAATGATTTTTGGCACAACATGCTGCTGTTGGTTTCTTCTAAATCCTCTTTCTGCACCTTTCAAAATGTAGATCACATTTTTACTAGTCATAAGAAAAGTTTCACATCCATCTCCTCTTTCTTCCAGATTGCTGTCAAAATGAGTGAAACACCTTCAAGTAGTTACTCGGTGAATCATCCAAACTCCTCTGAGAGTGAACAGAGTTTATCCACACGCCATTTCAATGCTACTGAACCTGTTGTGGCAAAACGGATTTGTTTCTATAAAAGTGGAGATCCCCAGTTTAATGGAATCAAAATGGTAGTTAATAGCAGGTCTTACAAGACATTTGATGCCTTGCTGGATAGTTTATCCAAACGGGTCCCGTTACCTTTTGGAGTAAGGAATATTAGTACACCAAGAGGGAGACACAGCATCACCAGTTTGGATGATCTTGAAGATGGAAAATCCTATATTTGCTCCCATCAGAGGAAAATGAAGCCCATCAACCTGGAACAGGCCAGCAAAAAGCCACTGCCCTGGCAGATCAGCAGGCCTGTCAGCGCTCGTCGTCGAGCTGTGCAATTGACAAGGCAGAATGAAGATGGGTTTGGCCATCGAGAAAGCAGAATAACAACTCCCAAAAAGATGCTTGTTTTCAAAAATGGGGATGTAAGACTTAGGCGCACCATAGTTTTGGGAAAGAAAAATACACAAACATTTGAGGCCTTTCTAGATTATATGAGTGAATTAATGCAATATCCAGTTGCGAAACTCTATACCACTGATGGCAGAAAGGTGAGAATATGGCTGTGTACTGCCTTTTTTTAATAATTTCTTCTAGATTATTTTAAATTAAACAAAAATAGTATCCATTATAAGCTTCAAACATGGTCCTGATGTATGATCTCATGTGCTAAATTTCATCTGTTTACTTTCTATGCTTTTTTCTACCTTCAGAATGACTACTAGCTTGGAGGAGATAGACTGGAATCTTGGGAACAGAGAAAAGCTAGTGAGGACGTTTCATTTTAAGCAAAAAGAAAAACCACTTTTATTTCTTTTACTCAGGCCTCTTTCAGGCATGCTTCCAATTTTATACTTTTACCCATTTCCAAAAATCTTCCTTTAGTCTTATTGTTGTTTATCTGGGATTTTTAATGTTGTAGAACATGACAAATAACATCTAATGGCCACACATATTTTTATCATTGCACAAGTGCAGAGTGGTTTGCCATTAATGACTTGGAACTCTAGCATCTGATTGCCTATTATAGTTTTCAAACCATGGACCAGTTTCTGTACGTCTAACTCGGATGTTGCAGCACTAATAATCCAGATTTTAATCTCACATACTATTTTTATAATCTTATCTCAGTAGTTTTTCTGTCTGTTGTTTAACCACAGAAAGACACTTATGGTTACACTTAGCAGGTATCTAGGAAGAGAATTCCATGCAGAACTCAAAGACATCAAGAGGAATCTCCTGTTTACCCTCCACTTTCTGAAATTGCGTATTAGGTTGGGAAACCGTCCATATTACCTACAAGTTAGTGAATTGCAGTTTGTAAGCATTATCTTGCAAAATATTTTGGAACATATATTCAAAATTGTCAGACAAAGCTTCTGAGCATCTTGATCCAGTCAGATCTGCTTTGAGTAGAGGGTTAGACTACATGACCTCCAGAGGTCTTTTCCAAAGTATAATGCTCTGTGATTGCATCCTATTCCTTTGTGGAAGTATGAGTCAACTGCTTGTGGTGTATTCTGAATTTTTTCTCCATGTATGTCTTCATATGTATACCTACCTCCAAATGCTTATTCATATTTCATGGCTAAGAACAGTCACTGTGCAATGATGAAACAAAATTACATGTACAAACACTTAAATTTTAGGAAAATTTTCATTGGGATCCAAGTTGCTTCTTGAAGTAATTATCCAATATATTTATATAACAAGAAATATACTCAATAGAAATAGGAATTGCCTTATGGGAATTGAAAAATTAATTCCGTGCTGTGATACATATTTAATAGTCTG
Organism: Dryoscopus gambensis; assembly: GCA_013389985.1. Classification (NCBI taxonomy): domain Eukaryota; kingdom Metazoa; phylum Chordata; class Aves; order Passeriformes; family Malaconotidae; genus Dryoscopus; species Dryoscopus gambensis. Next base: position 4,817 of record WEIT01025491.1, on the reverse strand, counting down.
CTGCAAATGAATGTAGAGACTAAGAAGTGAAGATATTAAAGCTTGAAAGGGATAAATCTCTTACATTATTTTTTGGTGGTTACTAAGGCAGAGAATTTAACATTACTTTTTTTTCCAGGTTCCTAATCTTCAGGCCCTGATATTGTGCTCTGGAGCTGTAGTCGCAGCGGGGAGAGAGCCTTTTAAACCAAGCAATTATGAATCTCTTGGGTATTTGCGGCCAGCTAAATTGCTTGGAATTGGAAATCGTGTGTACCCAAAAGCAAATGCCAAGTCAGAAAGTGAAAAGAGTAAGTTCTTTGAATTCATTAGTATTTTATTAATTTGTTTATCTCTCTCAGCATAAGACATAAACAGTGACAATCTTACTAGGATCAAGGATATTCAGAAAGGCCAGTTGAAACTGTTTATGTCTGCTGTGACTCCTCTATACGCTTATGAAAGATCAAAGTGTTAATTTTCTTTTTAAAATGCAAGTTTCTGCTAAGTACTCAGCTAGTATGCATATTTTGTTTCTGACAGAACATGGATGCAAATCTATGAGTATATTTTATTTTAATTCACTTGATTGCCATTGTTATTAATTTTTTGGTGTCAGAATTAATAACAACAGTGCTAAAACAAAACCTCAGGCTACTTCAGGCTCTGACTGAATTGCTTAGGCAAACCTTGGTTCAGTTTTCAGAACTTAACAAGTGGAGGTTTGGCTTGTCATGACTTACTCTTCTTCTCTTGTCCCATGCTCCACATAAATAAGAAAACCAGTACAGCATCCATCCACCCACCCACAAATTCATCATGTTTTTGAACCTGCTTTTGCCTAAACAGAGTGTTGTCCATTCCTATATCCTCATGGCTGTTATATACATTTTTTGTATAAGTTTGGGAAAAGATACACAAATATGTACTTTCTCTTTGATAACTCACAGAGTTGTGCCACTGATTAGGTGTGGCAGAGTGTGAAGTGACCAGTGGACGATCAAGAAAATGAGGAGCTCTTGGAGAGAAGCCAGGCTAAATGAATAACCTGAGGATGAGGGAAATGAAATGCTGCAGTACCAGAGCTTTAAGTCCTGTGGGAATTCTTGACATTAGAGCATCCTGTAGGGCTGAGGTACTGTCTACAGGAACTTGATTAATCCAGAGGTGCTCTGTACTCTTGCTACAGATTCATGCTGTAGTGGAGAACCCAGGGAACACTGTGATTGTTACTTTACTGGGACTTTCCACAGGAGCCCTGACAGTGTCGTGGAGCACATTAATATATAAGACATTTGATTTCCATTTGCTTGAGGGAGTTCCATTCACATTCCTTGCACTTTATTATCTCCCTACCAAGCTATTAATTTTAGGTTTCTTCAGCCTTTGTGTACTTTGACTTGCACAGCTTGAGACCTGTTTGCACAGCATGAGTCAAGAGAGAATGAGTAAGAACATTCTGAGAATGAAAGTTCTGCAGAAACAAAAACCGTACCCAGATTTTGCTTTGAGACAGACTGAGCCTTGCAACTGTAGAAAACCTGAGTTGCTGAATCTGATTATCTCCCTCTTCTAATTCTTAGTTAACAGCAATTACAGAATGAGGGAGGAAAAACCAGCCCTCTTTTTGTCTTTAACCTGAGAATTTCAAAAATATCAGGAGATATCATTGATGATACGAAAACACAGAAAATGAAATCTCAGGATTTTTGTTTCAATTCCATTTCCTGAGGCAGAGAAGGTGAGATTTTTACTTTGGGAAGCAGAAGTTCTGGTCTGTGTTAGAGGAATTAGTACAAACTTTTGTTTCTTATTCAGTTCATGGTAAAGCGTATGCTTGAGAAACTTGCAAGGCAGTTTGCCTGAAGTTATAGACATGTATCTATAATGGTAGTATATTACTGTAAAAGTCTTGACGTGAGACCACTTAAACAAACAAACAAACAAACAAAGCTTAAATTCACTAAATGTAGATAAGTTAATATTACATGTATTAAAACTCTTTTTTTTCAAGTGAAACCTGCGTATTAAATGGTGGGTCATATATATTTAGATATCAGTGGCAGTTGTGCAAACCTTTGTGTGCCCTGTTTCACTTGCATGTGCAGAAGTCCTTGGAAGACAGCAAAACTTTATTCTTGTCTCATGTTCTTTTAGCTCTCGTCTCTTCAGTGACAACTATGAGAGAGAAATGAGATAAAATTTTTTAAAAGACCCAATTTATTGCAGAATAATCAAAACATATTTTGGGAATGTATACTGTGTATGCTAACACATTTTGGGCCACACTCAAAATTCACTGAAGTCTAGAAGTATTCTCATTGACTTTGCTGAGTTTTGCACCATTGTCTACAGTACGGATACATAAATGTGTTTCAGAATGTCATGATTTAAGTTCAGATTTCACAAAGAGTTCAAGAACTTTAATGTTTACTTCTTTATAGAATGCCAGTCCAGAGGATTGGCTATGAGCCCTTTCCTCATGTGTCAGTGACATTGCAGAGTACTCATGTACTATAGATTCCTGGATTAAGCCCAAAGAGATATATGTTCACCTTGACTGACTCGTTGTAGTACTAACTGTAAGAACTAATAGAAAATTATATATTAATGACCTCTAAAGCATGAAGAGGATGTAAAGCTGGTAGCTTGAAGCCCAGATAAGTGAGAGCCTATGAATCCCTTGAAAAGCTCAAGGCAACCTCAGCTCTCAACTAAGTATAAAATGAGATAATCTATTACTTTTTTAGACTTTGGAGCTTCAAATAAGATTATAGTTCTGGCATTAGAAAGAACTTATTTTAAAATAAAATTAAGTGGACAAGTATTTAAATGCTTAATTCTCTTTTAAGACTTTCTTATATTTCTCTCTCTAAAAACTTCTTAGATGAACAGCAAGATTAGCCATGTTTTTTTCCCTGTGCTTTCTATTACAAAATAAATTTTAAAAAGTCTGTAAAATTAACACGCTTCATTAACATCTTTGATACTAATTATCCTCCTTTCTTCTTTTTCTTTGTTGCCTGTCTGCTGTCTCATCATCTGGATCCTTATCCATGGTAATTGTCTGCTCTACTTTCTACCTACTGAATCTGTGTTCTTTCAATGTAATTATTGGTAGTGAGAGCTGAAATGGACTTTAGCTCAAGATCTCAGATATTCTCAGTTTCTTCTGATAAAGGCTCCAGCAATGATAACAACTCAAATGATAACAACTCAGATTCTTCCTATGTTCTTGACAGTCATAATGGGATGGAAGGCAATCGGTCAGTTATTGGTGAAGACTTATCTGTGGCACAGTATCAAGATGACATTGAGAAATCTGTTCATGTTAATCAAGATGGCAGTATCACAGTGGAAATGAAAGTTCGATTCAAAATTAAAGAGGAAGAAACCATTAAGTGGACAACCACCGTAAGTCGTGCTGGCCTTTCTGATGACAAAAATATCTCCATTTGCAATTCTTCTGCAATGAATGTGGAAGACTGCTCATCCAAAGTAAAGACATCAGACTGTGTAAATCCAAAAGATGCTCCATTTTTGAAGAGCTACAATAAAGAAGAGGAAGAGTCGTTACAGCAATCCAATGAGGAAGTGTCAGACAAAGAATCGGAGTCTG
>WEIT01025488.1:1293-18003 GCA_013389985.1 Dryoscopus gambensis | reverse complement strand
ACTGTAAGAAATTGGCAAAGGAAGTGTGTAGTGCACTACAACCTCCAGAGAATTGCATGATGTTCCCTCTTCCTAAGCTTCTGTGTTTATTGCTGAAAAAAGTGTGTGCAGTTTGTGCTGCAGTTGAAATTCAATAAATATTTGGGAAAAAAAGGGTGTGCTTGAAGACAAACATGAACTGTGTTAAATGCCATGAAATCAGCAGACAGGTCTTCAACCGTTCATTTATTTAACCATATCAGGATGTATTTCATCCAAAATGTGCAAGTTACAAGTGAAAGCTTTGGCTCGTATCTCCTAACAGGACTACTAACCCTTCCACTATCTCATAAAAGAACAATCTCAAAATGTAGTAAAATTATTAGATCCCAGAGACCTGTCGTATGAAGTAGGGAACTCTGATGGGTTTTGTGCATAAATTTCAGTCAAGATGTCTGTGGGCTTTTTGCAGCAGAAGCAAAAGAATGCAAAAGTTTTCCCTGTTTAAATAGAAGGATTAGGTTGGGGGGGGGGCGTTCACTTTTAATTTTTTTCCCCTTCTTTTTTCTTTTTTCCTAAAATCTCTTTGTGATTTAATAGTTCTTTGAAACTCTCATTAGTAAGTCCTCCTATGGCAAGTTCCAAAATGGAAACCAAGTATCTCCTGAGCCTCAGAGACAGTAAACTGAATAATAAAATAAAACAAGGCTTTGTACTTACACAGCATTCTCTGAGGGTTTCTAAGCATTTAAAAAATACATGAATTCTCACAGCAAGGTGAGTAAGAATAGGAGATGGCAATGGGATTATTATCCTCATTTTGCTAATAGAGATACCAAGATAGGAAAGTTGAACAACCTGCCTAGCTTGTGGTACGTAGTCAAGAGAAAGCAGAAGTAGTAACCCCTACTTCGCAATATTACCCAAGACCACTGCCAATGGCTAGCCAAAGTTTGCTAACCTCAGGACATTACAAAATATCCCTGAGATATCATACAGCAACCAGAAAAGACGCAGTCCAAAATGCATTAATGCGAATGGGAATTTTTCTACTAGAATAAACACACTGAACTCTGAAGACTTTCCTGAGCCTAGTCATCCCTTGTGCTATAAAAGTGGAATAGGTTTTGGCACTTCCTGCCACAGTGCCAGGAAGTAATCTAGTAATTGACATTTTTGAAGGATTTTGGAATTACTTTTTTAAAGTGCTGTTTAGCACAAAATTGCAGAGCATTTGCGTTCTTGTGCCTGAAATGACCAGCTCCACTCTAGGTGCTGTGCTTAGGCAGTTCTTAATCTTGGAGGCTGCAGGCCATGAGAGGTGGGGTTTTTTCAACATTGTCTTTGAATAGAAACAAGAGTATTATTTGTGTTGTTACCCATAGATGTATTAATTTTTTGCTGGTTTCTCACTTCACGTGGTCACCAAATAATGCCTTTCCACAGAGCAAAGTAAGTGCTACAAATTAAGAGAAAACAGCAGCTAATTCAGGATCAGATTAGCCCTGCTCTACACCATTCACTTTTTAATATCAACTCTTTTTTGGTTTGGCTTTCTTTTACCTCCCTCTGCATAACAACATTGCATGAGTCCAGATGGTGGGTAAGAGTGCCACCTATTGAGTCCCTGGCAATATTTGTCATCATCTAAAAAAGAAACAAAACCTTATATATCATTTTTATGATGCATCTGTAAATGACAAAAAGACAAAGAATATCTTCCCAACCGAATCCAAGACTGCTATGTATTTAGAGGGAATTTTTTTTTTATTAAAAAAATTAAAGAATTTAAGAAGTGGTGTTTCCCTAACAAACACATCTTCAAATATTTCTTTTCCCTTAGAAGCTCAGGAAGGGGGGAAAAATCAAGATACAGAAAAAGGTCAAGTACTTATGAGAAAAAAACAGTGTCTCTAATAAAAGAGTGGTTTGTTTTAAACAGTTCAGATATAGTTCAGGGTAAGTTTGTCTCCCGACTCGACCCAGAGAGGATTTTTTCCCCCTCATCTTACTGGCTAGTCATTATGCTAATTAAATACTTTACTAAGCCAGGGTGTGCTAGATGTCACCTTGGAAACACTTCAAACAGTATTGAATAGTATAAAAGCTGAATATAAGGCAGCCACATTACAGGGTTGTATTACAGAATGAACTAGCTTTTCTTTTTTGGCAGCAAAATTGCAAAGACAGTGCATATTTTTAAAAATTGCTGGAATCTCTAGAAAGTGAGGGAAACCAAAAAGACTTACAAGAACACTGATGATTTTTCCACTTTATTACACTTGCATATGAATCGCATTTTCCTGGCATCCTGAGCAATGATGACATATGAGAAATATGTATATTTTTAGAAGATTTGTATTATTGTTGACTTGGGTATATATACTGAGTTTAATCCAGAGAAATCTTACTGATCTTATGTGCTTCACTTAATGGGCACTAGCTACACAAACTAACCATTTCCTGAAATGTGCAGAAAAATAATCATATGAGAAAATTATCAGAATTTCATCAGTACATGAACACTTATGTCCACAGACAAGTGTATAAATGTGTGTATTTCATTTTAACTGTCACTGAAACGACCTTTTTTTTCCCTTCCTTTTCTGAGCCATGATGCAGTAGCACTTACTCTCACTCCAAAGCAGAGTTTGTGGACACCATCTATGTTGATAACCTGAGAGAGAGCCTACCAGACTGGGAATGAGGAACAAATAAATTCCTTTAATTTAGCTACAAATAGCACTCTGAATTCATCAGATCTTGATCACTCTTCAGGGTCAGTCTCTCAAAGAGCAGTGATGTGCCAGAAATTACAGAGAGTGAATTCTGGTAGTGTTATTCTGGTGTCAGTGTGAGCATTGCTTCTGTGAAATATAAGCAGGAGGGAAAGAAATACCTTGAGGAAGCCCTGATGGAGAGATGTGAGTGAATGCGCATATAATTATTGTCCCCAAATGACCACAGGGATGATCAGATAACCCCAGAGTAAGCAGGTGAACACAAACAGCTGTCACAAACTCCAGAATCTGAAATATCACAACAGAGGGGTGGATCCTCCCTCAGTATGCATATATATATAAACACAGATACAGATACACAGATATATTTCCTGAACCCAGGGGTATCTTTTTCTTTATGGCATTTAAGCAAGTCTGCAACATTCCTAGGAGATTTGCGAATCTGGCCTGTGAGCTGTGCAGACAAAAAAATCCCAAAACCTAATCAATAAATCTTGTCCACATATGCTTGCTTTATTCCCTACTCTTCAGAAGCCAGAATCCCCCAAACTGTCTAGCAGTTCTAGGACATAGCCCTTTCTTGTGCTGTAATTCCATCTTTAGATTGATGAACAAATAATAAAATTTAATTCCCTGTCTCAGTTTGAAAGACAGGTGTCTACTAAGGAAGGCAGGAGCCCCCCTTGGAATGCAAAATGTAACCCCCTTCCCTCCAAATTATTATAATTTTGAAATTAAGGGGGTTTCAGGCAAAGATATGAGGAATAGGAATAACAGGTCTTCACTAATATATATGTATATATATATATATATATGTACAACAAGGCAAACAAAACGCCAATAACTGTGGCAGTAGCAACAAACAGACCCAGAACCCAGTGACGCCTTCCCNGCAGGCTGGAACAGCAGGGATGAACACAAAATCCCAGGTGGTAGGCGACATGTATCGAACTCCGGAGCTGCAACAGGAACTCTGGGACATCGCAGGGGGTGCGGCGCTCGCGGCGCTACAGTGTAGCAAAGCCTCAGAGCAGCGGCAAAGGAAAGGCAGAGGCAGGGTAGGGTAGAAGGAAGGCAGCAGAAGGCAGGACCCCACAGCAATGATGAGTTCTCTCTACAGTGACTGCAGCCTCTCCGTCCCCTCCGAACGAGAACAAAGAGGGCCAGGCCCTGCACCCAACCCCTTTTTCTCAGTTCAAATCTCACAGCATTTCCACCCCCAGGTCTTTTTGTCTCTCTTAAGCACCCAGCAATTATCCCTTAGCATGGGGGAAAACTTCTTTAAGAGGAAAAGAAAAGAATACAAAAAAAACCTCCTAAAACCCCAACATTCCCTCAGCCTTATTTACTTCTCAGAAAAGTCTGAGACTCCTATGAAGAGGCAAGAAAATCTGACTTCATACAAAGTGCTGAAATCATTCTGAGGAATCATCTACCAAGGTCATGCTAACAGTTCCCACTGGAATGATCTGTCTAAAGGTTTGAACCAACAGGACATCCAGGATGGCAAGATCCTGCCTTTCTATACATTTCTAGTTTTTGTATCAGTGACATTCCTCTGGACACAAGATGTGTTTGTCACTTTGCACACAACAGAGATTATTCCTAGCCATTCTCAGTTCCTGGATGTCATGCAATTTATAAATTGGACACTGATGTTAAGAGGATGGATTGAAGAAAGGTAGGGAATATTTGCAGCACCAGAGCATTTATCTCCTGTAATACTGCAGAATACGTCCCTTTCCCCTGACCAGTTTTGAGCTCAGGTTTTGGCAGCAATCACAGCAAGGTAAAAATCACAGCAAGTAAGAATGTAAGGGGGAAAAAGGAAAGAAAAGGAGCATGTCAACAAAACATGCCATTTTAATTTAACACAAAAGTCCTTTTAAGGGCTCAGGGTAAAAATCACTCCAAGTAAGGATGTAAGAAAAAAAGAGAAAAGAAAAAAGAAATATGTCAGAAAACAGGCTGCTTTCTTTTAAAAGAAAGTCTTTTGAGGGCTCAAGGCCTCAGCCTCTGTTAAGACTGCTACACAGGCTGGATGACTGCCAATATATCGGGTTGCAATAGGCCATTAGAAGAGGCTGAATGTGGATAATCTTCCCTAAGGGCTGAGTAGAATCATACAGCCTTGATTACTTTTTTCTAATTTAGATTAAAAATCCCTATAACTGTTGCCGACTAATTGGAAAAAGACTTTAAAGCAGCTTTAGGAAATTAGGTAAGAATAGTTTTTATTATTGTAGTGAGTAGCAATTGCAGCAAACCTCTTCCTCCTAAAGGATGGGAAGTCAATCATGAGAAACTCTTATTGGAACAGAAAACCAAACCTTATCCCTTATGGGATTTCATCCTTTGAAAGCTTGTTTTACTCTGACCGTTTTATTTCAAGTCAACGTCAGAGAGCAAAACAAGTGTTGGAAAGGCCAGTCACTCAGCAATCCATGCACACTTGCACAATGTTTTTAAAAAAACAAGTTAGCTTCACATGTAGGTGACTAGCCACTGCAACCATAGGGCCATGTTATGATATCCTGAACTTTGACAAAAATGTTAAGACCATTATTTTAATCAAAGTAGAGGATGTTTCTGTTGTAGTATGAGCACTCTCCCACAGTCTCGTGGTACGAATCCCAAGATTCCTTGCTCTTTTGTCACTCCTGATTAGCAGTTCATGGACCATGTAAATTGCAATACTGATTTGAACTCTGGAACTCAAAGATCAACTACAGCATTAAAGACCACAACAAGCATCTGATTTCCAGGAAGAAATATAAATATAAGAGTCACATGCAACAGCAGCAATATGTTAATGCATAAAAGCCAGGGTGTGGAACTGTGAAGAAATTAGAGAAAATATCACTGCCAAAAGTGGTTAAATACCCACATGTAATCAAAATTCACAGGTTTGAGAAATAAATCAAACACTGACATGGAAAGTAAGTTAGCAGAGGCCTTTGTCTATTTTTTTCCAAGTGAATTTCCATCTGAATGTCATGATAGCAGTGCCTCTGCAGGCACTGTCAGTTTCAAGGAGTTACAGGATTTAGACTCCAAACAATACTGCTTTCAGTCACAACCTTAACGAGAGGTTTGCAGAAGTAGCCACAGCATCCATGTGATTAATTCGGATATACAATCAGACCAATGCTTTCAGGAAAATACTTTCTGGGGAAACAGATGTATACATTGGGATTGCATATTCTTGACTATGAGGAGCAGGTTTTCAAGTGCTCAGCTCTCACAGCTGGGGTGACATTTTAAAAGTGTTGCTAAGAGTCCATTAGCTCTATTGTCATTTCTTCAATCAGATTTTTTCTATAAATATATATTTACATACATATATATTCTAAATAACAAGTGTTTAAAAACCTGGGCACAGCTCTGTTCATTCAGTCTGTGGACATAGAGCGTCACTCATATCTAGGTGCCTAAAGGTTCTCTAGAACTTTCTCTCAACCCAGTATGCTCGTAGTATCTTTATTTTTTGTGTATGGTACAGAAAAACAAAAGCTAACTAGTCCCTTGTATTCCCAAAGAACATCTAAAGCACCTGGAGCCATATTCTAAGAAGAGAAGCTGCGAAAAAATAGAGAGCTCTATGTACGTATCAAGATTGATTCTGAAATTATATAAAGTCTGTAAAGGGATTTACTGAACAAATCAAAAGAGGAAGGCAAATTCTTTAGACATACTAGATTTTCAAAGCAACTTGGTCCCTGACCCAAGATAGCTATTTACAATTCTTGGCCCTTGCTGAAGGTGAATGTGTCTCAGCAAACGCTGCTCAGAGTGTCCCCTATAGCTAAGCATCTGGCTCCACTGTAGACTCGTCTAATAACAAATGAGCAAATGTTCACAAATCTGGAACACATATTCAAACAGACTACAGCCAGCTTTAAAATTAAGCAACCCTCTCTTAATCTATACCGCACATATTCTGGAGAATGCTGTGTTTTGTGACAAATATTAGCCATGTCATTTGACTAATTTCAGCAATGTAGCCCCTTTGTATGTTTTAGGTTACTTTTACGGTCTCTAATACCCTATATCAATAAAAATAAATTCGCATACTTGAAAAGTAAAATTGCAACAAATTTAGAGAATTTTTTTACATCTCTGCAGTTGGGTAACTCCTGCTTCATAAAAAAACTTGTAAATTATAAGTTATTAAAGATCAAGAATGATTGACAGAAAGAACCTGTTTAAATTCTGAGACTTAATACTGACTGGAGAAATATTTAAAATATTTTTTACTCTTCTGTTTCTGTCTTACAATTCAGCCATTACGTATCATTATAATAATATCAAGGGAGAGTTTATGGGGAGGAGGTTTTTTTTAAACCTATACATTCAAAACAGTCTTGGTCAAGTAAGAAGAAATTGGTGCATTTCGGGACTCAGGGCAACCCAGCAACATAATTCTCATTTTCATTCTGCTTTGGAAGCAAGAAGGGACTGTCAAAAAAAAAGACATGAATTAGTATGAATTGACACTGGACCCTAGACATTTCTCACCTTTCTGTAGCAGATTTCAATTCTGATGCCTAACCCACAGCCAACTAATTTTAGATAGGAAAAGAAAGGTTGATACAAGCTTAAAAATAATTTTAATGAGACACAGAATATTCTAGAAGTATAAATGATACAGAAGTATAAATTAAATGGAGCTCTGAATCATGTCACTCTCAGTGCCTGGCATCCTTGATAAGTAAGGAAAGACTTATAAATAAAAAAGTGTTCCTCAAAAGCTAGTAACAGCATTCTTATATGCTGCTCTTCTACAAATAATTTCTCTAAGAAATCAAAAGTCACAAAGCCTTCAAAAGGAAAGGATGGGAAATTTCTACCACTAGCTGCTTTTAAGCGCATTTATTTCTGTCCTGGGTTATCTGTATTCTGATTACCATCTTCATGAGCTATTGAAACCAGGTACGGCAATGTTCCCTGCCTCCTCCCTGCAGATTATCTTCTGTTAATGGCTGTTCCCTACCTCCTCCCTCTGGACTATCTTCTGTTAATAGCCCCAACAATGCCCTGCTGCATGACTCATAGATAAACTCACTCCTGGACCATCTCCTGTTAATGGGCCCATCAATCGCATTGTGAGATGCCCTGCCCAGGGGGAGGGGCCAAGCATTCCCACCTGGATAAAGTTTGGAGGTTTCATAACAAAGGACAGAGCTCTCTGCCAGAGGAACAGCTTTCTCTTCCACTGGACTCCCAGAGGAGCAGCCTTCTTCTCTACTGGATTCCCAGAGGAAAACTACACCCTTCAACAGGATCACTGCTTCAACAGAATTACATCTGCCAATTCAGGAGGACTGCAGCCACCATTTAATCGGACTGCTACCAATCACCCTGTGACAACAGGTGTCAGGTTATATTTCTGACTCTGTCAGTGGTTTGTTTTGTTTCGTTTTTTGTACTCTTGCATTTGTTTTATTTCAATATTCCTAGTAAAGAACTGTTATTCCTATTCCCATATTTTTGCCTGAGAGCCCCTTAATTTCAAAATTCTAATAATTTGGAGGGAGGGGGTTTACATTTTCCATTTCAAGGGAGGCTCCCGCCTTCCTTAAGCAGACACCTGTCTTTTCAAACCAAGACAGTTTCTGGGTACATCTATGAGTCATTGCAAGCAGAATAATCCAGAAATTTCAGGAGATTATTTGGCCTCAGTTGCTTTGGCTGCAGTGCTTAGTAGGAGGAATGGTCTCCCAGGACAGTCCCACTCCTAAGACAGTGCCCATAAAGCAGCCTCTAAAGATGGTTAACTTTACTGCCCCGTGATCAGATGCAGTTTGGACATGCTTCCACTTCCTTCTGTAGTCCATTAAGACACAACTCCCATTTTCTTCAGTAGTAAAAAAAGCTTTCACTAGTTTTCTTCTTTCCAGTTCCTGCACAGAGGTGGAGTCTTGTTGCAGACCATTCTTTGCAACCTTCTGAAGACAGCTTAGCCCATAGAAAGAATCAGGAGTCCTCTTTGTAGATGTTTTAGCAGATGATCTTTATTACCAGCTGTGTGGCCGAAGCCAGCACACAGACTAAGTAATCATCCCCGAACGCAGAGTACCCTGGGCCCCAGGGAACATCCTGGGACCAACAGCAGCCCACAATCAGGGTACATGGGACTGGGGCAGATGTAGGGGCAGGGGGAACCCCATGCCTAGACCAAACATCCACCCCAGGGCCCCCTCCCCCCAGGGGAACGGCAGAAGGAGACCCCAATATCGTCTGGTTACCTGGGTAACAGAAACACAAAATCAGACATAAAATCAGAATTTGTTTGGCTTCCTGATTAGGCTATTGAAGAGCAAGAGATGTCTTACACATAAACAGATTTCTGCACAAATGTCGCTAACGTTTTAATAATGGATATCCTGTTAGGTATACATGTAAAAACTGGAAGAAAAGAACATAAAAGTAGCCATGTAGGATCAAATCACAGAATATAATCAGAACTCGCTAGGATAATTCAGGCTGTCTTAGACTTCAGAAGGTCTCCTAACCCTGGTTCAGCTTGCTGCCTGCCAGGACCTAGTGCCATCTCACCAATGCTTCTGCCCAGTCCCACGGTCCTAGCCTGCATCCTTGAAGGGCTCTGCATTCCTAGGACAGAGCTTGGACAATACCCATGTTGAATTTTATGGCATCCCTGTCAGCCCCTTTGTCCCCCTTCTCCAACAACTTTTGAATGGCAGACAAGTCCTTGAGTGAACCTACTGGTTCCCCTCATTGTCTTCTTCAACCTTGAGGCACGTGCACGTATCCTCCATTTCCTACTCTGGATCACTGAGATGTCAAGCAGAACAGCTCTCAGGACAGAGCCTGTGGGACCCCAGCTCCCATCTCCACAAAGGACACAGCCCATTAACCATGAGCCTCTAAGCCCACCATTCAGCTGGGAGGTTTATGGTGTACAGGCCCATACAGCACAGTATTGTTTCTCTAAATGATGCCAGTTTGGAAGTGGTGCTTAAAACACATTATAATGGAAAAAAAATAACACATCCACTAGTATGGTTTCTTAGATTTTAGCATCTAGAAACTAAGTAGTTTCAATACTTTAAGTAGCAGTGCTTGGTGGACTTTTAGTTTTAAAATATTTTAAGTTACTTCCTGAATGCATCTCTCCTGACAATAAATCCTATAGTGTCATTAGTATTGTGTGGGGGCAAAAAAATCTTCTCTTGTTGTAAACATCCTGCCAAATAATGTCATTTTCTCCATCTTCATTCTATTGCAAGAAAGTGCGACTAATCAGTCCCTGTTCACTTCCTTCTCATCATTCTTGCATTTATCTAGTACCTCCAGTCATTTTTCCTCCCAGACTAAGGAAGCCTAGTCTGTTTAATCTACCCTCATGTGGAAATGAATGGAACATAGTTGTCATCTTTCTCCCTTTCTAGTTTTATTGTGTTCTTTCAAGATGCTATAATGAGAGCTGTGCTTAGTATTAATGATACGAGCACATCTTGGACTTGGGGCATAATAATGTTTTCTGAGTCGCTCCAATTTTCTTTCATAGTAAGTCCTAGGAGTTGATTTTCCTTTTTTACTGTCTCTGGGTATTAGGCTGATGTCTTCATAGAAATAGACACAATGCCTCCACAATCTTCCTTCTGAACAGTAATAGTTCATTTAGAGTCCATCCCTGGGAATGTATACACCCTGTGTACATATAGGTAGCAGGTTTTTTCCCAGATGCATTACTTTCACAGAATTTATCTTTCATTTTATCACCAAGTTGCTCAGTATTGTGATGTCCTTCAGCACTTCTGCAATCAGCTTGCATTTAACCGATCTGAATGTTATACTATCAGCAAATATTTTTACCTCTCTCTCTCAATATATATCCACTTTCCCCATAATTTTAGTGAATATGTGGATGAACACATATCTCAACTCCACTCTAAATAGTGCAACACCTGAAAATTATTTCTTCTTTTTGTTCCATTAGTAGTAATAGTAGTAATAGTGGGAATAGTATTAGTATTGTTGTTGCTACATTTTTATGTATAAAAACCACAGGATCTTGTTCAGCCATATAATCTCCATCTTTAAGGAATTCTAACACATTTTCAGGGCATGACCTCATTCTTCAGATGCCAAACTGAACGTTTTCCCACTATGTCATATTTATACATATGTATTACTGTGTCTGTATTATGGCTTCGTCCAGAGTGTCCAGCACAGAAGTCAAATGTACTCATCTGTTGTACCCAGACCTGCTGTGAATCCCTTCCTAAGGACAAGTTTCAAATTTGTCAGATTTGACTCTTCTGGTCTCCGGGTCATTTTAAACAGTAAGTTGTACACCACAGTTCGTAGGTCAGCAATTTTGTACTAATTACCTTCATACATGAAATATAATTTGATCATGACAATTTATGGGCTTTCAATTGCCTTTATTGAAACTCCTCCACTGCAGAGTGTTGTGGTGGATTCTGAACCTTTACTTCACCATACTTGAAACTTCTCCCAGCTTAGTATGAGTGTTCACTTTAGATGAATACTGTCTAGCCCATCATCTGCTCTTCAGATAAATAGTTGATGAAATGAACAGGCCTACAACCACAAGAAGTGTAACTTACTTGAAAACATTTTCTATATTGATAGTCAATCTTCAATAACCACTGCCACCATCATAATTGTAACCAAGCATCTACCTCCTTCAGGAACACAGTTATCTTCTCCAGTTTTTAATCTTTAAGAATTTGACAATAGCAGTAAAAGCTATCCAGAAGGATATAGTATATTTTAGTTTGGATTCTCTGTTGTGATGTTTAGACTCTTGTTACTGAAGGGGAAAGAGCTGGAGGATCAGAGCTCTGCACGTTTGACTGCAGTCAGGGATATTTGCTGCATATACACATTTAAAGAGACATCTAGACACAGATTCAGTGCTCTAAATATCTGTCTGTCCTTGTTAGCTCTTCTTTCAGCCTCTGTGGTATTTCTGTTGCTTAGTAAATGACTGCCTTCAAGTGCCTGCCTTGACAACTGAGCTCTATATAACAACCGCCAGCAAAACTCAAGTTGAATCAAGGGGCTGCTTGAATAATTTATATGAGGGTTACTTTTACAACTTCAACACATTTACAACTAAATCCAATACAGATGAACTGCTGTATAACAGTCTATCCATGGCAAATTGGACCAGAGAGAGTCTACAAGTTCATGAGATGAAAAAAAACCAAAGAATGAAAGGACAGCAACTGAATTCTACTGGTGCTGATTATGTATTTTCTACTAATATATGCCATCCAACAAAATATACCAAATACCAGAAATGGTTTATCAGAACAACAACAATACGGGCTTGTACAGATGCAAGCCTTTAGCCCACCTCCATTCAGATATTTTTTCCTGGATTATGCAGGCTATGCTCAGAATGACAGAATTTAAGAATATGATGACTAAGTACCTGTTAGATTTGGCCTTTTTTAAGTGAAAATGCAAAATATTATGCTTAAAAATGGCATCATCTGGTTCCAGTTAAACCATTCTCAAGTAAAAGGACTTAGGCAAACTGTTGGATTGCTTATGTAATTTTCCAGGTTGCGCATACCATTTAGTTCTTCCTAATAACGTAACTCTAATTATAAACAGAGTAACAAAACTGAATTAAATTGCTATTGTTTAATTGACCTCATTTGATATATACAAGGTGAGATATGATTTTTAATTCACTTACACAGATCCAGGCACATAGTAATTAAAATAAAAGTATTTCTGGATTCTCTTTATTCTCCTATGCAATTTTTTATGACAGGATTTCATAAAGTAAAGGGGAAGGGGAAGGGGAAAGGGAAAGGGAAAGGGATTGGGCCGAATTGATTAAGATGGACTAGAAGGATGGAAGTGGAAAGAAAGGAAAGCTGTGATTTTGAAAAACAAGAAACTAATAACAAATGTGCATGACTTTATCTTATTCTGTTAGTCTATGTCATCTCACCTGATTTTCCAAATTTTCTTACAGAGGAAACTGTATCCTGGATACCAATATGCTATCAAGCCAAACATAATTTTGAAGACCAAAGAAGGTGAAGCCCTTCAATAAAAATCCTGGCAAACTGGAAAACTGGTAACAATGGATGAAGAGAAGGCTAAGGTACTCAACAACACATTAGCCTCAGTCTTCAATGGCAAGCCCTCTTCCCACACCTCTCGAGTAGATGGACAGCAGGATGGGGACTAGGGGAACAAAGTCCCTCCCACTGTAAGTAAAGATCAGGTTCATGACCATCTCAGGAACATGAACGTACATAAATCTTTGGGACCTGACGAAATGTATCCCAGAGTCCTGAGGGAATGGCTGATGTAGTTGCCAAGCCACACCCCAAGATATTTGAAAAGTCTTGGCAGTCAGGTGAAGTTCCAGGTGACTAAAAAAGGGGAAACATTGCACTCGTCTTTTAAAAGGATAGAAATGAGCACCCTAGGACCTGCTGTGCTAAGGCACACATAGGACAGAGAGGTGGTTCGGGACAGGCAGCAGAGCTGCACCAAGGGCAGGTCCTGCCTGACCAATTCAGTGGCCTTCTATGATGGGGTGACTGCATCAGTGGGCAAGGGAAGGGCTACAGATGTCATTTATCTGGAATTCTGTAAAGCCTTTGACATGGTTCCCCAGAACATCCTTCTCCCTTAAACTGTAGAGAGAGGGATTTCATGGGTGGACTGTTAGATGGATAAGAAAGTGGCTGGATGGTCACATCCAGAGGGTAGTGGTCAATGGCTCAGAGTCCTGATGGACAAGAGGGACAACTGTCCATATGGGGACCAGAGGAATTTAATACTGTCATTAAAGACATAGAAAAAGAGATTGAGTGCACCCTGAGCAAATTTGCAGATGACGCCCAGCTGTGTGGAATGATGGGATGCCATTCAGAGGGAACTAGACAAAACGGAGAAGTGGGTCCATAGGAGTCTCATGAGGTCAACCAGGGGCCAGGACAACTGCCAGTACCAACACAGGCTGGGGATGAACAGATCAGAACAGCCCTGCCCAGAAGGACTTGGGGGTGCTGGTGGATGACAAGCTGGACATGACCCAGCCATGGGCACTCACAGCTGAGAAAGACAAACGTGTCCTGGGCTGCATCCAAAGCAGTGTGGGCAGCAGAGCAGGGAGGGATTCTGCCCCTCTGCTCTGCTCTGGTGAGACCCCACCTGCAGTGCTGCATCCAGCTCTGGGGTCCCAGCACAGGAAGGACATGGACCTGTGGGAGCAAGTCCAGAGGAGGCCAAGAAGCGGATCAAAGGGCTGGAGCACCTCTCTTACAAGGAAACGCTGAAAGACTTGGAATTGCTCAGCCTGGAAAAGAGAAGGTGTGGGAGTGACTTAAGCAATTGCAGCCTTCCAGTGCCTAAAGGAAGCCTACACAAAAGGGGGACAGGGACTATGTACAAGAGCCTGTAGTAACAGGACAAGGGGGAATAGTTTCAAACTGAGAGTAGCTCTAGATTAGATATTACANTGGAGCACCTCTCTTACAAGGAAACGCTGAAAGACTTGGAATTGCTCAGCCTGGAAAAGAGAAGGTGTGGGAGTGACTTAATCAATTGCAGCCTTCCAGTGCCTAAAGGAAGCCTACACAAAAGGGGGACAGGGACTATGTACAAGAGCCTGTAGTAACAGGACAAGGGGGAATAGTTTCAAACTGAGAGTAGCTCTAGATTAGATATTACAAAGATACTCTTTACTGTGAGGGTGTTGAGGCACTAGAACATGTTGGCCTAAGTTGTGGATGCCCCATCCCAGAAGGCCAGGCTGGAAGTGGCTCTGAGTAACCTGGTCTAATGGAAGACATCCCTGCCCAGCAGCAGGTAGGTCATAACTAGATGATCTTTAGGGGCTCTTCCAACCCAAACTGTTCTATGGTAATATACCATTTATTTTAAGAGCTGCATTTTCCTTAATGTAGCAAGAGCATAAATATGAGTGGGGATTGTCATTTTAACCATAATTTAAGGTAGTAGAAGCTGCGTAAATTGCTAGCTATTTGTGTAAGTGTAATTAAAGATGAATCATAAGGTGAAATATAAAATCAAAAGAAAAATGACTGCTAGTTTTACTGTGTGAGCCCTTTACAAAACCACTGAATACTTGTCTCACTTTAAACCTCCTTTTGTTTTCTGGAGGGAATGTTGCCATTAATAACAGTGATACTACCCCCTACAGAAAATTTTAATTGCACTGGTAATATTGTAGTTACCAGTAATCCAGACAAGTACAGTCTGGATTCCTTACTATGAAATTTAGAGTAACAAAATCTTACAAGTTTAAGATGAAAGACGTGCAATACCTACTGAATATGCATTATTAAATGACTATAATTTCAACAAGAGGAGGAATTAAGCAACACACAGCTAAATTGTTTATTTCCACATGATGTGGGTTACATATAGCTTAGCAGCATATCTCAAGTTAGGTCTGACAAGATATATACAAAGCGACAATGTTCACAGATGTATCTGAATAGTCACAGAGACAACCATGGCTGACTGTAGAGTATTTTAACTGCATGTCGTCACTTTACTCAGTCAGTGTGCTTTTCAAAGGAGCTGCAACGCAGACTGTCTAAACCAGAAGATTTTTTGGGCAACATTTTTGTTTTCATCTTTGCAGCCTTTAAGCAGAAGAAGCATCCAACAGAATCCCAATTTAAAGAGATTAAGGCAACAGAGTAGAGATTTGACAAAGGCCTTGCTAGTCATTTGGTCAGAATTTATAAAGGAGCATAAGACAGTTCACAAATATTTTCACAAAATTTAACGGCTAACTTTGCAGGTAAACGCTATATGTAATAGTGCCACCTGGTGACTGAATTACATCAAACACAAAACAATTAAATAAGCCTATTAACTTGATTAACTATTCGTAAATAGGATCCCAGCATCCCTGAATTGAGTGCCGTTAAGTCCAAACAATTAGCAAGTATTACCAAGGGGCTATGGTTCAAAGTTTGATTTTAAATTTGAAAAATTTCAAGATCCAAGCTCTTTCTGAAAGCTGGAAATATATGTAATACTCAGTAACTCAGTGAAGCCAAGGGTACTTAATACGTTCAGAATTTGTCACCTAAGTGAGTCAACAAGATTTTTCCTTGACAGAGCTAGTTTATGGTTGAGATGTAAGTGTGAAGTGTAACTGCTAATATTTGTTCCAAAGTAAATACAGAGTAATTCATTTAGCATTGATTTGGAAATGTCCATGGTTTAAGTGACAATCCATCTTTTCCACAACAGAAACAACCTGTATTGGCTAAGAAGTCTTCAATTAAAAAAAAATAATTAGCTTTTCCAAAACTCTGTTTTATTTTAAGTATTGTATTTTCAGTTAAGGAACTTGGAAGCAACCATCCACAAAAGTCTCACTAATAATTGTTCCTGATTAACATGAGAACATCAATAAAAAAGATAATTGAACACTTTTTTTTTTAATTAAAATAATCAAGTCAAGGAAAACAGCCTACGTGACAGATTGCTTGTGTAAAAATAATTGACTCATTAATCTTAACCATATGAACATGTTCACATTAGCAGGGTCAGCTGCTAGAAAGGATGGAACCGTAGTTACATATTCACAAAGGTGTGAAGTTGAAGTTAGCCTAACTGCACAAAATCTTTCCCTAGGAACTTGAAGGAAGCTTTAGAGATAGCTTTAGATAGCTATCCCACACCAAAATCAGAGACATTTTCAGTGATTCTCAAATCATGGCATATGGATTAAAAATCTTTTCAGCAAATAAATGCCCTTTTATCATAGTAGATAATCAGATCAAAGATGTTTGAATCACTGACTGTGGTCTCTATCTACAGAAATATATCCTTAACCTCAGTGCAAAGGTATGGGTTGAAACCTTTTCTTGGTGATAAAGTAACTAGACCTTTTAAGCTGAATAGCTCCAGAGTTGAATTGGGTTAATTCAAAAGGCTTCACACTTGCAGCAAACATTGATAACAGCATATGAGACTA
>WEIT01025486.1:10517-28188 GCA_013389985.1 Dryoscopus gambensis | reverse complement strand
GGCGCAGATTGCATTGAAGTGATGACAGCTACAAGACAGCCAACAAGGAATATGGGCATTCTGGCAACAGGTGGCCTTTCATTTGTACTGGGAAAGTTAATCTAGTTTATCATCAAAGTATATTATGTCAAGGAGTGTCATGTTTTGAGAAGTATAGTGACAGATCAAACAGAGGAAGCAGTCTTCCATAGACTGTGACATTTTTCGTAGACCAAACCTTTCAAACTGCTCTATTGTTTATGCTTGATTTAGGTCAGTTAAAAGTTATTCCATTGTCCCAGGGTTTACACACTCCAAATTACAGTTTCTGCCCTATGTCAAAGTCTGATGGAGGTATGCCAGAAAGTATGCAGCCCTGGGACCACCATCAGCCACACGCTGGGGAATACTTGATTACCTTGAAAAAGGTGATTTTAGAAAGATGATACTTCTCAAGGAAAAATAACAGATAGAAATACTTCTGGGAATGTGCGTGTCTATAGTTCTGACAACCACATTAGCTGCAAATTCAGTCCTGAAAATTCTTACTCCCTTGCCCACTTTGCTTATCTTTTTCAACAGACTGAGGAAAAATTCTGTAAAATTGGAATCATGTTAGAGTCTCATAACTCAAGTGGTTGATGTGAACTCTTGGTTTAATTTCACTCCTGCTTTTGAAGATGGATCAGAGAAATAGTGTGCCACAGTGAAAGCAAACCGTTGATTTTACATGTGAGAATATAGTCACAGAGCTGACACCAATTTTTTGGTTCAAACTGTTTTGTGGTGACAAAGTGTTTTTTAACTAAACAGATTTTTAAAAATAAATCCAGTTGCTGTGGAAATTACAAAGAAATATAGTCAAGAGATATAAATGAGCAGAAAAGACCCAAATCTAAAATACTAAAACTGAAAATGGAAATCCTGGTGCAGCCACCAAATATTAATCACATAAATCACTTTATCTTCTTTACTGACTACTCTGTGGAATACAGACTTAGCTCAGGGTGCTGGAAGTAAAACTAGACACTTCACAAAAAATGTGATCCAGCCAGGGAAATTAAGTCACGCAGAGGACCAGCAGAAGAGCAGGGCTCAAACCACAGTCCCTATAGGATACTATGGCAACATCTCCAAATCAAAATATGAGGTATTCAAACGACATAGCTTTTTTTAAATTTCTATCAAAAAGAGATTAATGGTAAATGTAGACAAGTGGCTTCACTTCATAAAATAAAATTTGCCAAATAAAGGGAAAAACAACCCCCCATCTTTTTCTGGCAATTTTTACTATTGTATGGTTAATATTAAACAATTGCTGAATAAGGATCCAAATATATTTTGAGAGAAGAGCAGTCTGAAAACTCCAAGTATGTATGTCAATATAATTTTTGTAGAGGTGAATATTAATAAGGAATTTCACAATAATATTTGTCTTTTGTATCAAATATTAAAATGTTGAGCTATACAGATGCATTGATGCTTTAGCTGAGGTGAAGAATGTATTCCCTGAAGTCACCACCACCTCTTGCACTATGGCATTCATCATGGAGTTGCCTTTGAGCCCATAAACCAAATTAATTCAAGATGTAGCATAAGGGAAAAAAAGTCTTCCAGAAGAGCATTGGTCAATTACATCCTTTAGTCCTTGTAACCAGACCAGATTTAATCCAAAGACATTTTCTACCAGTTTCTAGCTTTCCAGCAAAGAATTTACTTTTTTATAATTTTATTTGAAAGATGCTAAGGAGGTGGTTTCTCAGGTAAGAGTACATTTAAGACATCTCAGAAACCTCTAGAAACTGTGGCATAAGTACATAATGTTTCTGACATGACCATAAGAAATCTGAATCGTCTTCTCATACAACCTTCATACACATACTTATTAAGAAAGTTAAATATTTAGGATGAATCCTGAGAAAATTTTGGAGTTTGATGAACAGAGTCCTCTTTCAAGTTGGGAAAGGCAGAAACACAGTATTATGAAGGGTGAAGCCAGATAGGAAAAGAAATGGAGTGGGAAACAAATTACATGAGTTTTCAAAATATGACAGATGAAACAGAGCTCTCAGCATTACCTAATAAGGAAAAGCAGACAAACAAACAAGAAGTATGCTGCTTTTCATGGATGAATACACCCAGACTACCACCTCTCACCACTAAAAAGGCCACTGACTCCCATTAATTGACAGCTGTGAGTATCTTCACTTCTCTAAGTCCTTTCCTGAAGAGTTGCCCCTGGTTCATCAGTTGTTTGCCCTAACCTGTCCAGTGGATTTATAGCTTCTGATTATGATCTTCTTTACAATGTTGTGTAGTTAATTAAGATATATGTGCATTCTACTCCTAGTGCGACTGAAAGCACAGTTATACCCACAGGCTCTAATTTCTTTCACATTACAAAAAACATGTTTCTGTTGTTTTTGAGCAGAGATGCCTATGTTTGCCTCATGTTCTCTGTCTATTTCTTATGTCGGCCTAACTGCCTATAACTGATTTTACAAATTACTTTTAATTAAAAATTACATTATGCAGTTCCTTATGCTGCACTCTTATCTTCCCCCCATGATCTTAGCTGTCAGAGGCAGAATGTTTTGGAATTTTAGTTTAATTTTACTGCAAAGTTCTTCCCTATATTGTCCTTAATTCCTGCAGCCTTAATTCCTTGAGTAGCTGGAAGCTGAAAATCACATGTTATTTGGTTAACCAGGCAATTTTGCAAGTTTTCTGCAAAAAAGAACACATGGCAGAATTGTGCCATTCAAGCTAGAAGTTAAATAATAACCATTTGAAATAATTTTTACCTGCTGTTTTATGAAGAAACTTTCTCTTTTCTGCTCTTAGGGTGTTGCAGTTAGCCTGTGAAATCAGATCTATGGAATATAGTCTTTGTAACAGCATCCTCACTCCAGAAAAGCGGGAAAGAGTGGGCTCAGCTAGCAAGTTTTAATGTCTCAAGCCCAGAGTGACACTCTTCTGCTTAAGGAAAAAGACAGAAACAAACTTAATTCAAATCATTCCTTCAGATGAAAGGGGGGTTTGAGCCTTGACCCAAAACATTTTAAGAGAAAACATAAAGGCTAAATTTGCTTCCTTCTTCACAGCCACTATTTGTCTGAATCCCTGGGTGCTAAATGCAAGGTGAGAGAAAATTACACGCAGAAATTTTAAAGAATTACATAATCTAGGAGCACTGCTGCATAGCTTTTGGTGCTCCATTACAAGCATGTTAGCTTGCTGTGGACATCTAAGTTCTGCAGAGTAGTTATTTTTTGCAGGGTGTTCCACCCCACCCACAGAAAAAAGTAAATTTTGTTATACACATCACACAATATTATGATTTCTAATGCTTTTATACATGATCTAGCAGTACAGAGTTCTAATCCACAAAGGAGGTTTATTAACACTGTTCTAGTAAAACCAGTAAACAATAGTATTGTTGCTGCATGTTCTCAGCAACCTTCCCAGAGACAGTTTTGCCAGCAGGAAAAAATAGGGAATGGTCTTTGCATAGATGTTTCAGAGAGATGTTTTATTTTCTGGCTGCATGGCTGTGAGTCTGCCCCAAGACTGCAGAATCATGGGAAAACCAAAAAATTCTCGGGGCAGGTGAACATTTGGGACCAATAGGGACACAGAACTTGGGTATGTGTGACCAGGGAGCAGGGGGAACCCCCCTGACCAGACCATGCTTCCACCCCAGGGCCCCCTCCCTCCAGGGGCAGGGGGGCCGCCCCTACACGAGGGGGAACCCCAACAAGTATTAAAAGGCAGACAGACAAAATACTCATGAGAAGATCTCAAGAGAAGAGAGAGGCAGTATTGTTACTGTTTCTGCCACGTTTGAGTGAAAACCTCTGATTCTCACCCCAGTTTATAGTTGCCTTACATAATTTATCATTAAAATATTTTTTCATTAATTAAAATTTCTAATAATAATGCTTAAACATGAAATAGATTAGTGCTGCTCACTCAGAAGACTTAGAGAGCGAGATACCCTTGTTAACCGGACAGAGAGGTGTCGTGGCTTTTACTTATGGGAAGTAACACTTAGACACAGAACTCAGAACTGGGAATTATGTTTCTCAGGGCTCTTTTTTTTTTTTTTTTAATGAACACTTCTTGCATTTGCTTAAAAATCAGTTTTGCAGCAAACATTTCACCAAGCAAATTCTTCAGAGAAAGAATTTGTAAAGGGAAACACTAAGCAGACACTAAGGCTTTCTCTGGACTGACTAAAAGCTATTGTTTTTCTATTACTAAATTAAAAACCCCCAAAGTGTTATTTATTTCACTCAAAAATCCTAACAGCAGACAAAGTACGTTCACAGTTTCCTGTGAAGTATCCAGGTAGGGTCAAATATGTACCATACCCCTGTAACTGACTTGATTTGATTGACCTTGTGCTAACTCTGAAAGTGTTCTGTTTACACTACAGTTTTCCCTCAGTTATCTGCATATAAAACACTTCTTTGCCATGTAAAGAAAACAGAGAAAAAAGAACTTGTATGTACAACTCTTCCACTTATGGGTGTTTTCACCCTGCTCCAAAAGCAAAAACTATTAGACAATTCTACTTGTCTATCTCATCTTGCTGTTGCCATACACAAGGTGTCAACAGAAATATAACTATTGTTGCAAGACTGTACACTGGCACAAGTAAATGCAAACTCCTCTGACTACATGATGGGGAAAGAGTCCAAAGTGGATTGTCTTTCCCAGTCACCCACAGAAGCAGAATGCAAATTATGAAGGAATTCTATCCTTCCCCTGCAGAAATTTGTGACATTTTGCTGACAGCACCACTGATTTACATCCTCACACTGCTACACTTTCTGTCCTGCATTTGGCCTGATAGATATTCATTCTGTAGAACAGTGTTTCATATCTTTATGCATCTGTAGCACACATCCTGAAAGCTTATATTGCAGCCTTCTGCTGATGTCACACATTGAAATAGTCGAGATGTAGGAGACATTAACAAAATATATATCATATAATTAAAATGCATTATAAATATTGCATTTTATAGAATAATGGTCCAGAAAAAGAGGAATGATAAGTTTTCATCCAAAGGTTTACATAGATACTCTTTATACAAAGCAATGAAGGTATCAAAATGCATGCTAATGTGTCAAACATCTGGAGTAATTTCATGGCATGAGCTTCCAATGACCTTCTGGGACATTGCCACTAATTTTTCTTATTAAGAAAAATTATTTCCACATTCCATCATGCCAGTTTCTGAAGGTGTGCAATAAGGAACTAGTCTACAGTAACTCAAATTAGATACAGCATGTCTCTGCTTAATTTACTTCATGCTGTTAATTACCCATCTAGAAAGATTTTAATGATGCCACATTTAATAATCCGGATCTGTCTGTGTATAAGCACATGTTTAAACTGAGTGGAACTTATTTTATTTTGGTGTAAGGCTGGCAACCTGACAATTTGATGTAAGAGGATGTTGAGTAAGCTGATTTTTACTAGTCCTCCTGCCAATTATAGATTGATAGTGTAGAAGGCTTCCTTCAATGGCTTTTTTTCCTGACAAGACAATTCTGTGGAGAGCAAAGTCATTTAATCCCTTGGTCCTTTGCCTTTGCAGTTCAGAAGGACTGTCAGTGACAGTCAAAGCACACAGCCACATACAATCATAGATTTAATATGTATTTGGCAAAGATTTGTGCTGAGAATGCAAATCCTCCACGTTTCTCATAGCCCACCCTAGACTGTAGTGGTCACAGTGGTCCTTTCCTGGAAAATAAAAAGGTACCTCCTAGCAAAAGAGTACTTGCATGTTACAAGGGGTTTGGCTGTGGTGTGAATCTCCTCTCTAAACACCAGAGTTGAAATAGGGCAGATGCTAACATTTTCAAACTTAGTTTCGATAGGATGATGCAGTTATAAGCAGACTCTTCCTCTGAATCAAGTTTACTATGTATTCTGGTACTTGCTGAATTTGAGAAATCAGTCTGTACTGTCTACAAGCTATTTCACAAATTCCCGCTTTTGACAATTCCACTCATTTTTCATTACATTTACTTACACCTGGTGTTTTACTGCCAGTACTGTGGGTGCAATAAGGATTCCTGCTTCAGTCTATGCTCTCCATGCCCAAGTCCTGTAACCCATGGCCTGTGGCCCTCCATAATTGTCCTGTAAATCAGGGACTTTTGGTTCAGTAATCATTCCTGCTGCTTTCTGTCACATTGCAAAATTTCAACTTATAGGGCTATTTTTAAAAAATAAAGTAATATATTTATAAAGATATAAACTATACTTGAATGAAGAAGATATGCACCTTTGCTTTTAGAGGTTTAGCCTAACCAAGGCAGAAAACTTGTTGACTTCCTTTAGAGCATGTCTCATAAGTCATGAAGATGGAGTTGAAGACTATGCAGAGAGAAGTATTTTAACTACTGTAAGAGGAAATGTGCTTAGTTTCTTATTTAAATGTAAATAAGCAGTAGAAAGATTTGCAAATGATTTTACAAATCTGACAAATAATTAATACAGTTAATCTATCCCATTCCCCTCTTGTCATAGCCTGTACTTCTTTTGAATGTTTTGAAATTCATAGGGTTAGTAAAGTGCTTAAGGAGGAAAAAGGGAAAAAAAAAGGCTAGAAGTTTAAACTTAAATGATGCCAATATACAAGAGGGTTGTGCAAAATACCAAGAAATCATTGACATTTCTTTATCCAGAGTATTGACACTGCAAACATCACATAGTACAAAATGTGCACTTTTTGAAAGCAATGAGAATGATTTATTGGAACTTATTTTTAAGCTCTTATTAACCTTAATAAACTGATCACAGAAATGGAGTTTCAAAAGGGTTACAACCAATTACTTAATAATCTCTCAGAATACGTGAAAAATTAAATCACAGTCTTATAAATCTTATGATCAATTAGATTTTTCAGATCCCTTACATATATGCTAAGGAAAACTTCACCTGTATTATTAATATTCAACAGCTTTGATTTTTATTTCTAAGGTAACAATTCGGCTTAGATCAGTTTTAAGGCATTTAATTTTTCCTTTAACGTGACTCCTTTTCAGTTACTCTATTACAATTTTTTTGTCTTCTTTGAAATACATATTTTTCAACATATACTTCCTCTTTTGAAAGAATGACCGCCTTCATGTTTCTTACCTATGAACTCTCTGTAACCTGTTTTTAAGCAGCTTGTCTCAGTTTCACATGTACCAATAGTCTGTTTTGCTCTTGACCTTGCCTACGGAAATGTCCCTTAAAGGTGCAAATGAAGTTTAACTAGACAAAGACTAAGGTGCTGTTCTGTCTTTCATATTATATTCTTAACTTAGGTTTAAATTAGGTACTCATTCCAGGACCACCTTGGCCAGCACATTCACAAATTCTGCTTTTTTGGTTGTCCATTTGCATTTGATCAATAAAGAGAAGTTCTCTTATAAATTGTACCACTCATAGTCAAGTGGTCCTCTGGAGGTTCGTAAAAGTTCATTGTCTGTCACCAGTGTTTAGATTACCTTCCTTTTCTTGCAAAATCAAACCTAGACAAAAAACCCAAACCACTACTTAGGAAATTTTGTGAATATTTCTCAACTTTGAAAAGATTAAACTGAGGGTGTTGATAGTTTATAATTCAGCTTCTGCAGAGTAATGATGGAAAGTGAAGCTCTTGGAAGACTGAAATATATCCAAACATTTCCATAATTAACTTAATTATCCAAAACTGTTTTAATGTACCATAAATGGTGCAAATTTCTCTTTTAGCATCTATTTAATTTAACAAACAAAAGGTGTCAAATTGTGTTTTTAATCCTTGCAGTAGCTTGCTGTTGTAATTACAGCAAAGTACAAATGTAGGACTCAGGGATATTACAGAGTTGTAAAGATAGTGAACAGATCAGTAGTTTACTGACAAGGCAGAGATCACTCCACTCCTAAATTCATCACATTCCATCATACAACCAAAACCACTTTTGTACCATTACTTCACCTGGGAAACCTACTCCAGAATATCCTTTCTCTGGTAAACAACTCAAATGGAGCAACCGGGGAGGGATGTTTGGCTGAAATATTTCTTCAGTATTATCTTACACACTATTATTATTAATATTTTTAAGCACAACTTAGTCAAAGCTTCCTTTAAATTTAATATGGACGCTTTTTTGCATAAAAAGACCACCTAGCAAAAGTCCTAATTCTTGCAATTGTTTGTTTTATACACAGACTACACTTAACTAATAGGAGCAGGCTGTCACCATGTTTCTGAAATTGGCACATTTTTAATCATTTATACTTCACAGTCCAAAGGACTTGACTTGACTGAGATATAAGTGTTCTAGACACCATGCAAAAATATGCTTTAAGAGTCCCTGTCAAAAAGAACTTAGCATTGTTCATCACGGTTATAAAAGATCCTGCAACTTTGTATATTCTGGGATTTGTACAACCTTCAGCTAAACATTTCTGATTCTGTGTGGACTATAGACCCAAGGGATTGAAGATGTCTCTGTCAAGCTGTCTGGAAATAATTTATTCTGATAAATGCAGAAACGTTTTCTTTTTAAGTCTTCAAGGCCATACCACTATCAGGACATTTGCCTTTGATCCAATATAAATGAAGATACTTGTTCTGAGAAGTAGTATAATTTAATTATTTATTCCCTTCTTCCTCTTTCCCACTAAAGGACTGTTAACAAAATACAGGATTAAAAAAAATACATTAAATTTAATAAGTCTTTTAGAAAAAGGGCTTACTTACTTTGAATATGGTGAAACATCATTCATGGTTCTTCTGAAAGTGTGCTAGTTTAATAAAACATGGTTTGTAGGGGCAGGAGAACTCGAAACTTCTGTGTCCAGCACAGAGCCAATTACTGAAAGCTCTGACGATGGGCAGGTTACTAGGCCAATTAGACAAGCTAGCAACGCCTCTGTGATGACATATTTAAGAAAGGAGAAAGCGCGCAAAGTTCCTTTTTTCCTGCTTCCCTCCGAGGGGTGGGGAGAGGGCCGCTGGGCCATCCCGGTGCGGTGGCTGGGGCTGCGCCTTCAGGAGGAGCCACCCCAGTGCCATGAGCAGGCACAAGCAGCCGTGTGTCCAGGACTGTGCGGTGCAGGCCTTTTCTGGGGCCGGTGCTGCCTGCACGGTGCTGGTAGGCCCTTCCTGCACCTGGCACAGCTCACACGGAATCAGGCAAAAAACACCATGCAGCCGGCAGCAGGAGGCATGGCGAGTATTTCGCTGATATAGAGCCCAGACAAGATCAACTTCTCAGCTGCAACTTACAGACACCAACTTTCTTACAAGTCAAAGAAAAAAGGAGAAGTGAGGTCACATGAGGAAGGCCAACATGATGGTACCGAGGTCAGTGGGGGAAGGGAGAGGGCAGAGGCACTCCAAGCGCCAGAGCTGAGATTCTCCTGCGAGGCGTGGTGAGGACTTTAATAAAACAAACTGTTTCCCTATAGTTCCTGAGGTGCATGGGGGGGGAATCACAGATCCACACACAGCCCGTGAAGAGGAGTGCTCACACTGGAGTGCATAGATGCTGAGAGGCTGTGATCTAATGAAGAACTTGAACAGAGAGAGATGACCTTTGCTTTTAGAGACTGAAGAAGAGAGCCTTTGCTTCCAAACTAGAACAGCTCATCCTTAAAACACTAAACCCCATGGACTGGAATGGCACATGCTAGACAGTTGTGGGAAAACTGCATGACCCATGGGAGGGATTTCACATCTACAGCAGGTTCAGGCGGGCTGTTGTTTGTGAAGGTTGAAACCATGCTAGAAAAGTTTGCAGAGAACTATTTCCCATGGGAAGGATCCCACAGCACAGCAGAAGAAACTTTTTTCCTTAAACATAAAGAAAGATAAGAAGTGAAATACTGACCAAAACCCCATGTNCTGACCAAAACCCCATGTTTGTTTCCTTGCACAGTTGGTGGAAAGAAGGAGGGACTGGAAAAGAAAGGTGTTCTGAAGGGTTGCTTTGGTTCTCATTATCCTTTTTACTTTTAATTCTGTCAATAGTAAATCTTCTTTATATTTGTTTAAGCTTTGAGACTGCTTTGCCTTCAAGTGTTTTTCCCATAATCCTTATCTCAACTCATGAAAATTTCCCCTTCCTCTGCTCAGCCATAGCAGAGGAAAATAAGTGAATAGCTTTTCGTGATGCCTGGCGCTTAACCAGTGTCAAACTGCAACAGAAAGCATTCAGCCTATAAGAGAGAGGCTGTCGCAATGAGAAGCTACACCAGTAAAAATTGATAGACTACCCTGAATGATGGGAGATTCTTGATATCTGTCAGTTTCAGGACATATGAGAAACACTTTAGAAAGGTATCTGTGCCTAACTAAGTTGTCTGTAGTGGATGTCACAGCAGGAGATAAAGAAAGGTGGACCAGTTCCAGCCCCGGGAATATGAGAAAGCGATCATTTCCACTTTTCTGTACCTCCTTTCACATTCTGCTCAGCTAATAGACACCACTAAACTGGGGACAAAGACCCACATATTTTCTAAAGCATGAGTGCTTAAGACTGACTTTTTGTGCTTCCTCATGTAATACTTCCCATTGCATGAATCAGGGTTAGAATCAAAGCCCATCAAATGAAAACTTCTTTGTACAAAAATTTCTCTTCTAGGCACTTGTTGCAAAATTATTACCTCTTTCTGCTAATATGATGAGAGATTTTGACCTACTAGGTTTCTTTAACCCTTACAAAACAAAAAAGTCTCCCACAAAAACAAAGGTGCATTATCAAAAGATGGAAGTTTTGTATTGCTTTTTTTTTACCATGCCAAGTAGGGGGTGGAATTGAGTGTAAAGAACAGTGAACAAAAAGAGCCTTAAAGAGACTAGTTAACAGCACACAGAAAAAAACATGAAAATTACTGGGTTTACAACTTATTGCAAGCTCCCCATTCCTTTCATATACAAGAGCATCTAAGCTGACTCATGATTTCATGCTGACATCATAGAACTGTAACAGTTGCCTGTGAACAGGAGAACAGATAAAATGCAGCACTGCAGATCTGACATTGAACATTGAAGAAATCAAAGACAATGTTTGCACCAATTTTTGGGTCACAAAATTTCTGACTTATGCCCAGTCTGATTCAAAGTCCATTACTTCTTTCATGTCAGCCCCACTTACCGTTTTGATTCACTGCTGCTGTCACAGAGGATTTGTCATTCACACATCTTTCCTTTACAGTCAGATATTTGAAACAGCATGCAAAATGGGTTTTGAAAATTGATGTTATCTCTCAGTTCCAGCAGTAATCCCAGGCCAGGTCACTGATTTCTACAAAATAAACAAGCAAACAAAACCACCACCAAATTTCTGGTAGTAAAGTTGGGACTGGACGTCTCCATCTGATAAGTAAAGTAGACTGAATGGTGTTGGAGAACATAATGAAGGTTGCTTTCCTCCCTGACTTCAGGATCACCTACCCCATGAAGCCCAATCTCTCTCATTTCACCACCCCCTGGAAATTTCCCTGTGATCCTACCATAAAATTAGTGGGTTGAAGTTTGCCTGCAGCAGCATGAGTTTTTGCCAGTGGTCCATATTGGCTGGAAAGATGACAGTACCTCTTTGGCATTGCAGTTTTACAACCATAACTTCTTTCCCTCTGCTGCTTATTTGCTCCCTGAGACATTNCAGCCCTGATTGTTGTATTCTTGTGGCTGTCTGGAGAGTGTAGAACCACCATCTACTCTGAAAGTCAGTAACAAGTTTAACTTGTCTAATTTTTAGATAGGTCAATATATTGCACCCATATTTTCAGACTCAATTTGATTCTAAAGTATTCTGAGGTATTAGAGCTTTTATGTCATCTGCTTAATTGGATGATTTTCTCATTTAGATGTTTTTACTTTTATGTTACCATTAAACCCAAAGATCTGAAGATACAAAAGATGTCTAAAATACAACTGATAAATCCAGAAAAATAGAGTAATATTTTCCTAAGCCTGATTATCTAAAAGATCTGTGGGAAAAGAGAGAAATAAAGAATTCTGTAAAAGCTGTANTGTGAGCTGCCTGTGGCACAGCAACTTTGCAGGGTTTGTTCTAGAAATAGAAGAGGTGAAATAAGTCAAATAGGGATCAGGGCTGATACACATCCATCAGCATTTCTTAGATTTTTCTATGCATGCGGTTTACAGACACCCAACTATCTTGTGGCCTATATAGCAAAGAATAGATGGGTCAACTTCTCACTCGTACTTGGAGCAGACAAAAGCATCTTTTCACTATGAAGAAAAGTTCAGCATTTGAGCTGAGCTAAAGCAAATCACAAACCTTCTGTAAGCAATAATTTCAGCAAGCCAGACTCAGAAGTTCTGCTCATGGTTAGACAATAAATTAAACAAAATGCAATGATGAATGTTCTTTTAATTGATTAATTCCTTTATTGNAATTTTTAGATAGGTCAATATATTGCACCCATATTTTCAGACTCAATTTGATTCTAAAGTATTCTGAGGTATTAGAGCTTTTATGTCATCTGCTTAATTGGATGATTTTCTCATTTAGATGTTTTTACTTTTATGTTACCATTAAACCCAAAGATCTGAAGATACAAAAGATGTCTAAAATACAACTGATAAATCCAGAAAAATAGAGTAATATTTTCCTAAGCCTGATTATCTAAAAGATCTGTGGGAAAAGAGAGAAATAAAGAATTCTGTAAAAGCTGTACTCTCTTTTCTGTTACAATTACTGAGGAGCATAAGTCCAGCGAGAAACTTATTTTGAGCAAAAGCGAGATCAATAACCCTAAGAGCTTAGCTTGGGCTTATGCAACGGCTTTGATGTCATCTTGTCCTAAAAAATTGAAAAAATGTTTAAAAGTTATTCTTCCTTTGTTGTCACAGAATCTTGAATCTTATCCTTTGGACTACAGTACACTCATGTTTCACGGCCTTGTGTGGTTTTTAAACTATAGGTTTAGAGAGTAAATTACATAGTTAAAAACCTCGACTTTTTTCAAGCCTTTCTGGAACTTTTTCTCTACTGAAGAGGAACAATGAGTTCAGAAATCGATGGATTTAAACAAAAACAAAGTATTTTTTCACAATTAATATACCCCATTAGCACAGAAGGACAAGAATGAGTATTCTGTATTCAGTAATTAAAGTTGAATCCACTTTTTTTCTTTTTTAATTCAGGAATTTGGGGTTTATTCCCTTTTCTTAGGGGTCTACTAGGACTTTAAAACTGAAGTAAATTGGGAATGAACTAATTCATTGGTTGTACAAGTTGTAACTGACCAACCCTCTCTACAAGATACCTTTCTCCCTCAGTGCAGCATGAGGTCTTTTTGCTTAATGATGGCCCTAGACAATATACAGATTTAAATTTAAAAAATATAGTTAAAATTTAAAGTCAGCAAGGATCAGACTCTGAATTCTATTTATTGCACAAAAACAGAATTACAATTCTCCACAAGGGAATTTTTTTTTAGCAAAAGAACAGCAAAAGTTATTTCCACTCAGCTGAAGCAGTTAAAATCCTTGCACCTTTAACAATAACAAATCTTAAGTAATGTCACTTCATAGTTTAGAAAATAATGAAGACACAATAAGTTAATAAATTATTCTCCTGAAATACAGAAAACATTACTAAATTATTCCTCTAATATTTGGCCATTCTTGATGCATAAAAGTAAGGGAAAACCTTTCTATTTGTGCTAACAAGTGCCAAAAGGAATTTTAAATATTGTCATATATTTCTTGTCCATAAATCTCTGCTCTGTTTTTATTTAATTTCTGAAAAACGGTGTATCTTTAGCTTTCATTTTGCTTTTGCACCATATTCTTACAATACGTTGTTGAGACAAATATGTAAGACTAACATTAAAAATATATGAAACGATGCAGCCTACTTATTAATAACTAGGAAGTCCAGTATTCCAGTTTGTTAAATTTTTTTTTGTTCCATGAAGTTGGATCCTCTATACTGTAGTTTAAATGACAGATACAATTCTGTATCTCTTTTCCTGGGTTATGTACCTCATTTAGTGACTTCATTGAGGGCTTAATGTTTCCTGAAAGAGGAAGAAAGCTCTGACCAACCTTCAACAACTTCATTGCAAAGCACTTCCCTTACCAGAACTATCATATAGACTAATCCACAAAACAAAGTTATACAAGTGCTGGTCCTTTCTTCCAAACTCTAAAGTTGCAGACTGAAATGGTAATATTCAGACTTAACATTTACCATCAGGTCAAAGAATTCATCAAGTAAAAAAAAGTCTGTCAAATCCCAGCTGTGAAGAATCTCTCCCCTGATGCAGGGAACCAACACTGTTCATTTTCTTTCAGAAAATTCAATTTTCAAGGGTGTAGAGTTAAAGAGAGTAACCAGAATACAAAGGGATAGATGACTGAAGTGAGAGCCAAGTCACATTTCAGTACAAGGTCTTCCAACATATTGCAGAAAAACAGTAATTCCTTATAATTAAGTGTGATGAGTGAGGAGTTGAGTTTCTTTACACTGCATACTGATGCAGTGTGATTTTTACAGATTCCAGACAGGGGTCTTGATTTAAATCACATAATCCTGCCTGTTCATCAAACTGTTGAATTTATTTGCAGTTACATAAAATTCCCTATTCTAATTTTATGATGGTTTTAGACCTAAGAACATAGGTTAAGTGTCTGTCTGCAAAAATCATATACCTTATTTTTCAAAACATTTGAAAGAAGTGATAAATAAAATGGCAAGAACAACAAACATCTTGTCTACATTGCTGTTAAAACACTGTGCTGAAATACAGGTTTAATAATCTGTGCTTGACCAAAAAAAGTAAAATAGGGATTTTTCCCAGTGTATACTGGATGTAACAAAACACTGTAGTTGATTTTTAATAAGCATGGCACTATTGTAACTGTAGAAATACTTCAAGGAAACATATTAGAGAGTGCTTCAAAGAAATGACAACCTATTTGTCATCGTTCCTCTTCTAAGTGTTTTAGAAGTTTATAGATAAATCATAAGAAGAGTGTTTCAAACTGACCTCAGCCTAACAATGCGAATAATAAGGAAGGTCTTTTACAGGCTCTAACCAGAAAAGGAAGGTCGAAGAAGCTGTATGCCTCTGATAAACAATGCTGGAAAACTGGTAACAGTGGATGAGAAGGCTGTGGTACTCAATATTTTTGCCTGTCTTCAATGTCAACATCTCTTCTCACATCTCTCAAGTGGATGGACAGCAGCATGAGGACTGGAGGAGTGAAATCCCTCCCACTGCAAGAAAAGAACAGGCTCCTGACCACCTGAGAAACCTGAATGTCTATAATTCCATGGAACCTGAGTAAATGATGCAAGATTCCTGAGCAAGTTGGCTGAAGCAGCTGTCAAGCAACTCTCCATTCATATTTGAAAAGTCATGGCAGTCGGGTGAAGTCCCAGGGGATAGGAGAAGGGAAACATTGTGCCCATCTCTAAAAAAAGGATAGAAAGGAGGACACTGGGAACTACAGACCTGTTGCAATCAGTCCGTCTTTGCCTGGGAAGATAACGGAACAGACCCTCCCAGAAATTACACTAAGGCACAGGGAGGACAGGGAGGTGTTTTGAAGCAGCCATCACAGTTTCACCAAGCTTGTCAAGTCTTACCTGACAAACCCAGTGGCTTTCTGTCATGCAGTGACTACATCAGTGGACAAGGGAAGGGCTACAGATGTCATTGATCTGGACTTCGGTAAAGTCTTTGACACAGTCCCCTACAACACCCTTCTCTTGAAACTGGAAAAAGACAGAACTGATGGGTGGACTCTTAAATGCATAAGGAAGTGGTTAGACAGTCACATCCAGAGGGTAGTGGTCACTGGCTCAGAGTCCTGAAGGACATCAGTGACAAGTGGTGTCCCTCAGGGCTCTGCATTTGGACCAGTGTTATTTAATATCTTCATTAATGACATAGATAAAGGAACCAAGTGCTCCTTCAGCAAATTTACTGATGACACCAAGCTGAGTAGTGCAGCTGTCACACCTAAAGGGCAGGATGCCATCCAGAGGGACTGGGACAACCTCAAGAAGTGGGCCCACGGAAACCTGATGAGGTTTTACAGGACCAAGTGCAAGGTGCTGCACCTGGGTTGGGGCAACCCTAGGCATCAACACAGGCTGAGGGCTGAACAGATGGAGAGCATGTCTGCCCAGAAGGACTTGGAGGTGCTGGTGGAGGAGAGGCTGGACATGACCCAGCAATGTGCACTTGCAGCCCAGAAAGCCAGTTGTATCCAAAGCAGCGTGGGCAGCAGGGCGGGGGAGGGGATTCTGCTGCTCTGCTCTGCTCTGCTCTGCTCTGATCTGCTCTGCTTTGGTGAAACTCCACCTGGAGTTCTGTGTCTGGCTCTGAGGACCTCAATGTAAAGGCATGCACCTGTTGCAGTGATTCCAGAGAAGGGCCACCAAGATGATCAGAGGGATGGAGAACCTCTCCTGTGAGGAAAGGCTGAGACAAGTGGGATTGCTCAGCCTGGAGACAAGAAGGCTTTGGGGTGACCCAATTGCAGCCTTCCAGTACCTGGAGGGAGCCTCTAAGAAAGATGGGGAGAGACTCTTTACAAGAGTAAGTAGTGACAGGACAAGGGGGAATGGCTTTGAACTGAAAGAGAGTAGGTTTAGGTTAGATGTTAGGAAAAAGTCTATCGTATGAGGGTTGTGAGGCACTGGAACAGGTTGCCCAGAGAATATGTGGATGCTCCATCCCTGGAGGTGTTTAAGGCCAGGCTGGCTGGAGCTCTGAACAAGGTGGTCTAATGAAAAGTGTCCCTGCCCACAGCAGAGGGGTTGGAACTAGATGACCTTTAAGGTTTCTTCCAACCCAAACCATTCTATAAATCTGTGATTTAGCAGTGAAATAACTTCAGATTACTCCTGACTCCTTGATGAATGTTTTTAATGCCTCAAAACATCTGATACTCAAACTGGTTGTATTAACTAGATAGAAGTAGGAATGGTGATGGTAGATAAATTTTGTAAGCACTGTGTCAGAAGAAGTCTGATTCAAGTTTGAAACTTAAGTCTTTACTACAGTTAGTCTTTACTACAGCAGGTAAGCTGTAGCCTTGTGATGAAGGAGGTGGATCTGGGAGGGATTTCTGTTTGTCCCTCTCACTCAGATTGCGGTTTCCAATATAACTACCACCTGAAACATTCAGTTGCTTAAAGCGGTCCACTACAGGATGCATTCCAGACTGGCTGATATCTAATCTGTATCTGTTTTATTCAGCAAATATTGCTTTTCCTTTTCATTTTACCATTGTTTTCCTTGCTATTATTTGTATGAGGCAGTTTAATTATACTGTTGTTGACTGAAAGTGTGTATTTGCCTGTGTGCATGCATGTCCGTATATTTGTATGTGTCTTTGGAGACTTGTAGAATTCCTAGGATTTTTGCCTGGTTCTCTGGTGCACTCTTTCTGCACCATCTGTTGCAAGGACAAATGAGACATTTCAGAGAACTGTGTCTTAGATATCTTAAGTCCTGAAATACAGTGGGACTTAAAGGTGAGCCTGAAGTAATTACAGCTCTTAAAGCACAAGTCTGATCTTAAAGAGAATATTTAAGTATCAGAACTTTTATGCTGTCTTGGATAAAGGAAAGAGGAAATTTCTTTATTTTGAAAAAAATAGTATTTTTAGCGTTTTAGCTGTTTTAATAGAAGAGGGAT
>WEIT01025484.1:63674-75479 GCA_013389985.1 Dryoscopus gambensis | reverse complement strand
AAAAGAGCGTTTTCTGAAAGTCTGAGATGTAGGACCAGAAATTAACAACCTTGTGTACTGGCACTCCTGCCTTTGAGACATTTCAGATTACATTTTGGTCATATTTTTTTTTACTTTAGTAAATTAAAGGAATCAGAAGCAAAAAATAGAGAACTCTTGGAAGAGATGGAAGGTTTGAAGAAAAAAATGGAAGAAAAATACAGAACAGATTCAGGTAATTAAAGTTACTGTGTTCTAACATAGTTCTAACACCACCTGTGATGTTGTCTTTTAGCTAAGCCTGTTCTGCTTTTGGTTTTAGGTCTCAAACTTCCAGACTTTCAAGATTCCATTTTTGACTATTTCAACACCTCTCCTCTTGCACGTGATTTGACTTTCAGAGTGAGTTATTACATCAAATAACTAGAAAAATGAGATAACCAAATTAAATTTTTATTATGTAAAAGTAACTCTTAGGCACTGTATGGTGGATTGGTATCTTGCATATTAGCCAAATCAGCGTGGCACAGAATTGGATGCCCACTAGATGTCAGATTGCTTGGCATTTTGCAGAGAAGCTGGCACCTCTGGGAAATATTCTCAGAAGTTCACATTAATTATTTCCCATTCTAGCTTCTTTGTTTAGGTTAATCTCAAACATTTGGCTAAATGAAATATATTCAGGGTTTTTTGGAAATGCTGGCGCACCCTGTTACAAATAAGGAATTAAATGCTTTGCAGTTGGGAGATGCTGATTATTACAAGGAAAAGTGTTCACACAGTTCAAGGAGTGCTTAAACAGATATGTAAAATTGTTGGCTCTAGATCTTAATGGAGTGGTTAGAGGAGAAGGAGCTGGGAAGAGAATCAGAGGACCCACAGATGTTGGTATAATAGGTTTATCATGACACACCCTGTGATCCTTAGAAAAGTAATCATACAAATCACAGCTCCAAGTAGGCGTTTCACTTTAAATGATTTGTGCATTCCCCAAGGAAACAGCTGTTAAATGCAACATTGAATCACATTTCCTTCTTTCATGAACTCTTGATCCTGAAAGATTTTTCTGGGTTTTTTAAAATTTTGTTTTGCAAAGCATAGACAGTTTAGGATAAAACCAAGAGCTTGAACTGGAACAAATAATCTGTTTATGAAGTGGAGTTAAAGGGGCTCAGGTTATAAAACCTCATCAGTCTGGTTAGATTTTCTATCTGAGATGTGTACTCTATCTTTTTTCCTTTTCTTTTCTTTTCTTTTCTTTTCTTTTCTTTTCTTTTCTTTTCTTTTCTTTTCTTTTCTTTTCTTTTCTTTTCTTTTCTTTTCTTTTCTTTTCTTTTCTTTTCTTTTCTTTTCTTTTCTTTTCTTTTTAATATTCACTGTTGCTAAAAACAAAAAAGCCTGTG
The DNA here is from genome assembly GCA_013389985.1 of Dryoscopus gambensis. Taxonomy (NCBI): domain Eukaryota; kingdom Metazoa; phylum Chordata; class Aves; order Passeriformes; family Malaconotidae; genus Dryoscopus; species Dryoscopus gambensis. The sequence continues at coordinate 74,097 of WEIT01025484.1, read as the reverse complement.
GACGTGCTGTGATATTTTCATACAGTTTCTGTATTTGCTGTTCCCAGTCACAAAATGTCTATGCTGCCTTTCTGTTGAAGCAGCAAGATGGTGAACTATGGATGACATGGAGGGAAGAGAGAGAAGCATGATATATGCTACTTTCTTAATAGTAGCTTTTATCTACTGACCTTGATATTTTAAAATATTGCTTTAAAAAGTACCAGATAGACATAAAACAGTAACATGTAGAATATCAAGCCCATAACTAAACAAGGTTCCGTTCTATGGATCCTGAAATAAATACATGTTCTCTATGGAAATGCAGGTGGCATTTTCTGATGAATTACATTAAAATTGCTGATACTGTGCTTAATGACTTACATTAACAAATTTTTTCCGCATGTACTTATAAAGATATTTTGTATCATCTGCTTTGGGGTTAATTTAGTTTGAATGAGTATCATTTGGCCATATAAAATATTTTATTTAGCTAGCCAACTAATATTCTATCTGAAGTTTTCCTGTGGGTGATAAGCGATCGTTTTTATCCCTCATATCCGTTACAACAAAGGATTCTGTTTCTTCTTCGTCTACATCTTCTCTGCTAGCCTTTTGGGAAGAAGTAAGTTTTTGCTAGTAGTTTTGTGTCCTTATTTTGTTGTGACCTGTCATAGTAAAAATGGCCCTCTAAAACTAGATATTTTGCTTTCTTCATTTCTCTGTAACTTAGTCCACTAAACCTCTTTGAGGCTTACTGGTTTTTAGTTTGACTATCTATATAGCTAAAGCTGAATCACACTATTTTGAAATTGTTCATGTTATATAATGATGCAATTTGATCTTAAATGGCCCAGCCCTTCCAATCAATTTGGAACAAAACAAAAATAACAAGTATCTGAACATATTTAGTGAGCTAACTGAACTTGAGACGTCTTCCTGTCTAAACTGGCTGGGAAGTGAGTGATTCATTACTTGTTGCCTTTAGTGCTAATTACATCATCGATGTGAAGTCTAATCTCATGTTTGTTAATCATAGTTTTCATGATGTCCTGAGAGTACAGTAATACAGAATCCTACTTCCACACCCAGCTGCTTTAGCTCTGGAACTGTAGCATACTTCCCCCTTGTGCTGACAATTAGTAGTTGCTAATTTAAGTGTGAAATTAATAGATGGCTTGTAATGGATGCTAGTTTTAAATTTAGTGAAATATTACACACTGTGATTAAGTAGACATTATTCTTTTAACAACAGGGGCCAACCATTTTTAAACAACTTTTTAAAAGATGGAGAATAACTTCTTTAAGATTTTTTCTTGTGGCAGACTTGTTGGCTTCTGTATGCTAGAAAAATCCTAGCATAGTAAGCTACCATGAGAAATCAGCTATTTTAGGGATGATTGCCAGGCTACTCAAACATCATTCCATACTTGCAAGCAAGAGATTAGACACAGCCTTGCTGGGAGAATACGACTGTTAGAGCATTTATGCTGTCTACATGAGATTTTGCATTTCAGTACTTCCAGCTTTTCCATCAGGTGTCAGGGTTTGTTTTGAGGAAAGATCTTTTTTCAGAGTGGATGTTGAATGTATGTGTACTTCATATAGAAATCGGGACTGGGTCTTGTTTCCATTTTGTTGACATGAGGACACTTCATCGGATATGTGGTATCTAATCTAACATGTTTGCTGTTGCTTTTGCAGACCAGCTCTATTAGTGAGCAGGAAATGCAGGGTCCCAAGTCAGAAGTTTCACCTTCTACTTCAGTTGTAACTGCAGAGCAACAACAAGAAGTAAGAGACCCGTTATTTTACCCTGAAGAGTAATTCACCAGAAACTCTCTCTGTCTTGTTCACGATAAATACATATTGCAGCATTCATTATGAAGAGGCAGGATTGAATGCTGCGTATTTGCAGTGCCTCAGTGTTAACTGCACCTGCTTTGAGGACAGTTGCAAATGAAATCTTTTCACTGGTTTTGTGTATGTTGATGTACCTCATTTTCATGTTTTCTGTATTGCTGTTTGTTTGTTAGTGTGCAGGCTTTCCTGTGAGTGCTTTAAAACACAATCTGTTTCTCTAAAATAAGAATGGCAATGTTTATGATGATTAAATTTTTGATAATTTTCAAAAAAAGGAAAAAAATTCAGAGAACAATAAGTTTTGCCACTCCAATCTTGAAACAAATTCTTGAAGCCTTACTTTGCTCAATTACAATTTCTTGTGATTCAGGAACCAATTCGGCTTCAGAGGATGCCTGCTGCTCCTTCCCCCACCATTCAGTCCATTTCTCTAGCTGTACCAAAGGTAGGGGGACTGTGCTAACCTTATTCTAAAGAACAAAGGGAAAAAATACCATTTATAAATCAGCCCTCTGTGTTTTCTTGTCCTGTTTGGGTTTGTCATGTGTGTGTTTTTGTTAGGTCTGTGTTTTTAATCAAATGTTTCCAAATGCATATCAGTGGGTTTTGTTTTTGTTGGAAGCGATGACAAAACTTGGTTGTAGTTTTAGGTTTGAGTGTCTTTTGGAGTTGGAAATAAAACTGTTACTGTTGTTGTGCAGCACCTGCTACAAGCTGCACTTTCATAAAAGAAGCCCAGGCTTCATAATGTACACACTGATATACTGGAGGGTGGTGGAGGGCAGTGCTTGCATTACTTAAGTCCAGAAAATGAAGTTATTTTTTATCTTGAATGTCTCTTTCAGCCTAAAGCTCACCAGCTCAATATCAAGTCGTTCACAAGCCCCACTCAGTGTAGTCATTGCACCTCTCTTATGGTGGGATTAGTTCGACAAGGTTATGCCTGTGATGGTGAGTCAGTGAAACTTTTTATAAATTTTCAGCAAGCCCCTCAAAAAAGCATCCCAGTGTATTTTAAGGCAACCATTTCTTTGTGGAGGGAATAATAGAGAGGGGTGGCTGCCACTGGATGGTTCTCCTTTCTTTCGCATCGTCTGCATACTCATGAAGTCACATTAGAGGTACGATGATGATGTACGATGAAGTATGGTTTCCTTGCACGTTGTTAATTCTACTACCATTAGTGCTGTTATAGTGCAGTGGAGGGGGTGGGGAAGGCAGGACTGGTTTCTGTTGCTGTAGTAGAGAAAACTACGGGAATGATCTGGTAACATGAATCTGATTATGTCTATTTTATGCTATTGTGGTCATAAACCCTGTATGTTGCGAGGACTGTTTGTTCATTTATTTGGCCTGTAGCTGTCTTGCAGTCCATTAAATTTATTTAAAATGCTTTCTCTGATGCATGTATCACTGTTGAATGCCATGTTTGAGTATATGGAGGTATTTTCATTTGAAAATACTTACTGTATATTGATTAGACACATGAACTCAGTTAAATAAGCCACAAATCTGTTGAAGACACTACAGTATAAATAACCTTATTTCTGTGCCCAGCTTAGTTCTTGCTAGTGGCAGCCTCTCCACTGACAGCCTCAGTATCACATTTAGATTGCCTCATCTGTCCTGCAGGGCTTTTTTCCTGGCAGATCTTCTGGTGGCAGCTTTTCCCCAGGAGGACCTATCACTCTGCCAGCACTTGCCCTGGGGCTGCCTTTTGTCTCCTGTTGCTGACAGTTCTGAACTCTTGTTTTGCGTCTCTTCCCTTCAAGCTTGAAACTGTCTTTTTCCCTTAGTGTAGCTATCGGCTTCACGCTCCTTTTTGTCTTGTGTATTTTGATTAAGCTTTGCCTCGTTAGTTTTCCATTTTGCCTAATGTATAGCAGTTCTTGATTGCTACAGAAAAAACTGAAATCACATTGATATAAAAATAGAGATGACTCCAACAGAACAAAACTTTGCCATGTTCCACTCTCATTCACTTGCATTTCCAAATTCCTCCTCTTTCTAATGCTGGAAAAGATGGTAAAATAAGCTACACTTACAGAAGACTGGAACTGACTCTATCCTGTGGATTTTCCCTATTCTGTAACTGGTGTACCTTGATATCCACAGTCCCAGATAATCATGATGCCTCCTCAAAGAGCTGAATTTATTACCTGCTCTTGGGGAACACCTACAGTACTTTGTGTGTATGACTTTTTGGTAACCCCTGCCCTCCTGGGAGCAGACAGTAGCTCAAAGAACAGGCCAGGCTGCCTGCTCTGGGCTTCCACCTCTGCTGTCTCTTCCCTCAGGTGTCATGGGGAGGAGGTTTGTTGCCCAGTCTGTGGCTGTAGCAGAAGCAGGCTGTTTCTAGGTTTTTTGGAATCCTTTGACACTTCATAATTACAGGACTAGATGTACCTAGGATATCTGCCAGATGCCCGCTTCTGAGAATATGGTTAGAAGGAAACACAGGATAGATCAGAGTGTCGTGCTCCTCTCTTCCTGCCTTTGCAAGCCTACTGGTAGAAACAAGGTAGCTGGGATAAACCAAGCGAAATCTCTGTGGAAAGATCTGGCCCCTAAGCTGTGGGTCAGACGCCTCGATATAACATATTAACTCAGTCTACAGTTCTTGTAGTCTGTCTCATGTGAAGTGGCATATGAATTTTGTCTATGTACTGCTTCTGTGTGAAATGCTCTGTAATGAGACCTAGAGACCTCTGTCTCTTGCTGGTGCAGCACAAAGTGGTGCAAATGGTAAGAAAGCATGCAATGCTTGTTTGCTCCTTATTTGAACTTACTTGAACTCTGGGCAGTAGATATATATGCCTCTTTCATCATGCAGTATTTCAGTCCTTGTTCCTGGTTTCTACTTCATTTATACTTTATTTATGTCTGTATCTTGTGTTTAACAGTTTAACCCTTTCTATTTTTTTGATCAATTTAGTTTCACTTTGTCTTTGCAGTATCCTTGCATTTGTGGATCAAATTAAACACCTATTAGCACTACCCTGTAATTTTTATTCCTCCGTTATTAATACTATTTCTCTTCTGTGGCTGGGTTAGTTGGTGCTTAACACCAGCAAGGCTGCCCAACTCGTTTTCCTTGAAATGTGGACTCAGTTCCTGCCCTTTATGAATGTAGTAGGCTAAAAAGAGGAAATAAAAGCACTTTGGAGAGTCTCGTACAATATCTAGGTGTGTTCACTCCTTCAGTGTAGTGAGCTATTGCAATATTTGAGTGCCAGTTTCAGTGTGATTAATTAATTCACTGAGTGTAGACTGTGTTAATCACCTGTTATGACTGACTCATACACACATTTCACTGTGAATTTTCTCTTTTGTACTTAGTGTGTTCATTTGCATGCCATGTTTCCTGCAAGGATAGTGCACCTCAGGTCTGCCCTATACCCCCTGAACAAGCCAAAAGGCCTCTTGGAGTAGACGTGCAAAGAGGAATAGGAACAGCCTATAAAGGTTATGTCAAGGTAACAGTCTTTTGTTCTTGGACAAGAGAAGAATACTTAACTTCACTTACAGCTCTACAGCGTGGAACCTCTGAGTATGTTTAAACACATCTCCTAAATAGTGCTAAAGCCTTAAGGCTTTGTGTGCCATCTGTGTAACTTATTTAACCTTTGTTGCTTTAGACGTGGCAGAAACGCTCAGTTTTACTACAAGAGCTGAAAGTCAGTAGATTAGTAGCTACAATATTGATAAGCAGCAGGAAAAAACAAAAGAATGGTGTAAGAAAGAATTTCTGTCATTGTTTGTGTAAGCATAATATAAAGGGTAAACTGTCCTACCGTTTTGGCATTGGTGGAATATCCAAGCCCAATATCTTTATACAAGTCTACAGTCTTTTTAAGCTGTAACAAGGAATGGTTGAACTTAAAAGAGCGAAAATGATTGCTTGATTACTTGGTATTTTTCATCCTATTTTGAAGGACAAGTAGAATGTGTTCTAATTCCATTGATCTAAGTAGAAGCTTTTCTAGATGTCCTGCTTTCTGTGTCTCCTACATGTGCTTACATGTAATAAGCAATCAATTATTTACCCACAGGTCCCAAAGCCTACAGGAGTTAAGAAAGGGTGGCAGAGGGCTTACGCAGTTGTCTGTGACTGTAAACTGTTCTTATATGATGTGCCTGAAGGAAAATCCACCCAGCCTGGAGTTGTGGCAAGTCAAGTCTTGGATCTCAGGTTTGTATTGTTATGACAGAGTAGAAATCCTCTCTACTTTTTTCTCAACAGGAGTATTTATTTCTAGTACACAAGAAACTGTAAGATTCTGAGGGCTCTTGTCTAAGAAGATTCTTGTATTCTGTACATAAACTGCAGCTAAGTTTAGGCTGATCAAGTTGGCTCAACAAGAAATTACTTAAGTGATTTTATAGTCACTCACACTGCAATCACCAGTATTTACAGCATTAGCATGCTTCTTCCTAGAATTCCATATGAACCTGTAAAAAGCAAATGTATTTTGGTAGATTGCTTTTCCCATGCACTCTGACCCCAACACTGAGTCACAGATCATCCCACAGCCAGTAAGTTCAGGAATGATAGAAAAATTGAAGTAGTCTGCAGGAAAGCACCAACTAATTTACAGTGCAAATGGCTCTGACCCTGCCTTCTCACAGGAGCTATTATTTCATGGGGAACCATCTGAACCAGTGAACATTGTCTACCAGAGATCTGAGACTTACATTGATCAGAGTTACCAAGGAGGTTTTTTTATTTCAATTTATGGAAATATCAAGAAAGTGTAGTACCTTTTAATATTACAGCACGTTTGTACCTGTGTTGAATATAAAGTTTGCATTCACAAGCACCTTGATTTATATTTTTTCCAGACAGTAGTACCGTGGGGTTGCACCAGTACTGCTGTGCTGTTCTCACACTCACTGGGAACTGTCAGTGTCAGCTCTCTGACATGCTGGCAGCGGGAGCAGGAACGTGGAAGTATTGCAAATAGCAGCATTCACATCAGAGCGTTGCTTGAAGCAACTCAGCCAGATACTACAGACCAACTGTCCCATGCTTTATCTGCTTATTGTAGCTGCCTCTTTGAGGCTGTCATCTGAGGATTCTTAGATGTTTTTAATAGATGTTAACCACCACAGCTATGAATTCTAGCATGGGCAAGTTTCCGACATTAGTGTCATCTTTGCACTAAAATTGGCAATTACGGTGATCAACTTGGTCAAATTCAGTTTAAAAAGGCTAGTGTAGACAAGCCCACTGGGTTGGAGCACTCTGAAATGCAAAAGTTGTTCTGATGTCTGTTTATTTTACTGTAATAGAGAGTAAAATCTAGCTGTTTTGAAAACCCTTATTTGAAACCCACAAACTATAATTGTGTTGCCAAGAGCTTTTTATGTGATTTTTCTTTTTTTCCAAAGGCCCCTCTCTTGCTACACATTGAGGTATGAATTATTAATTTCTAATGTGTCTGCTGGGCTGGAAGAGCAATATTCTTGCTTCTAATTGTAGAATAGGTGTGGTTGGGACACCAAAACTACACAAAGTCACCCCGCTTAACTTCAGATGAACTGGGTTACATGTACCAGATGCTTTAGAGACATAAGTAAGGCTTGTGAGTTGTTTGGGTCAAGGATTGTTAGAGCATAACAAAGCAGTTGTGGCCTCTGTGCGGTGTTAGGAGATTGCAGCCTTCTGAAACAGTGGTGATACCCATTAGACTTTGCTGAATAATCCTAGTGTGTACTTGTATGTGATGCTCTTGTTCTCTTTTCTCACTAGAGATGAAGACTTTTGTGTGAGCTCTGTCCTAGCATCGGATGTAATACATGCAACTCGTAAAGACATCCCTTGTATAGTCAGGGTATGGCTACCAAGTGACTCATACAGAAAATATCAGTTAAATACAAGTGTTTTGTTTTGATAATGACATATGCTGTCCATATCTAATGTTGATTAAGTTATGTAGAAGTATAAGAATTTACTAGGGCTGCTGAGATATGTAGAAGAACAATATGGTGCTCCACTTACAAGTGGACTGTAAAGAACAAAGTTCTCCTTCTCTAGCTGCCTCCTTGTATGTGAAGTTTGGCTTTTCTTTATTTTCTTGATTAGAATTCAGTATATTTTCTTACTTCTTCCATTGGTATTACTAGATTGTGTTTTTTATTGCTTAGCTGTGGACTCTTACTTCAGGAACCAATGCTGTAGCAGAATATTCTGAGACTGATCTAGTTTGCCACGTATTATCTTGTATATAAGAAATACATTTCACACTTCAGTTTCATTAATTTCATATTTAAGTATAGTAGAAAAAATAAAATAGGAGAAAATAATTAGCTGAGTTATAATATCCTCCTTAGTGTGTGTTCTATCTGAATGCTGTATTTAGTTTTTAACAACAGGAACTTAATTCTTATGTTTTATGTGAATCATTTTAAATCTGGAATTCTAAAATTTAGAAAGGAATACATTAGTAGCCAGTATCTATACTCCCTTACATTTGAACACAGAAATTCACTATTTTCAGCATCTCTGATCTTCATCCATTTAGAATCAAGTCTGTTAAACATGGAAAGCAAAGACCTGTCAGTCAATTGCAGTCCCTATCATTTGGTCCTTCAGGATTTTACTTGGGAATTGTCTTTGCTACTTGACTGCCTCTGTGTCTCTGCTTTTTTGTAAAAATATTTTCTGCAGTGAATTTTCATACTTTGGTTTACTACTACCTTTACCTTAAGTTTCCTCTTGTTTTTATTTTGGTTTTGGGGTTTTTTAATTCCCATCTTCCTGCTCTCTTCTTAAATTAGCAAACATGAGCAAACATGGAATACTGTAGGAAGGGACTTCTGAGGAGAGAAAATATGCTGTGCAGAATGATGGCTCATTCATTTAAGAACAAGGCATCCATACAGTTTAGCCCTGCCTGACTTGCTGCTCTAGTTTCTGCCTGCAGTTTTTAACTGAAAGGGTATCTAAATAATAAAAAACCATTTTTGTCAAATATCCCTGTGTAGAAATACTTGTGTGGATAGACATGACCAAGTATCTCCATGGTTTGATCAGATTATCCGCTGCTAAAGAGATGTGATGAATTAACTGGAAGCTTGATGTGTGAATATATCCATGTAGGTATGGGACCAGAGAAGCTGCTGAATTACACCTCTTTTCTCTGTTCTATGTCCTCCTTCAAAAGCAGGAATTTCTAAAACTGGGAACCACTAACACCTGATGGGAGAGTCTCTTTTCTCAATTTTATTTAGTTGTAGATTTGCATCTCACTGACACAGTCACATAGAGGAGCTTGTACACAATAGTTAAAACTGTTAATTCACATCATCTGAGTAAAAATGTGGTCCTTCTTTTGTGTGTGTCATTGCACATAACACTTGATGATATTGGTGGCCTGCAAAAGACAGATTTTCATTTCTTCTGGATCTTCCGCCAGCAGAAAACAATACCACAATACTGCCAAATACTGAAATGTTCCCACCTNCCCCCCTCTGACCCGCCATGAATTCAAGAAGATTCAAACATTTCTCCTTGGTAACCAGTTTTCAAAGCTGGATGTTAGGCCATGCTGACATTCAGACACCACAGTCTTAAGTGCTGCCATCGATATACATTTTTAATAATAGTGTAAAAATTGGCTGTAGTGGAGTGCTTCCACCACTTAGCAGTTCAAGTTAAGAAGCCTTGAGTTTCATAGCAAATAATGGATTTTTGTATGATGAATAATGCAATATATATTATGACCAACTGCTCACTTTTTTTTCCTGCATTTGACTATANTGGAAAATCATTGCTGGAATCTGGTTTGGTTTTGTTTTCTAAACGTATTATCCATTATGCCTCCATCTGTCTTTAAAATATTAATGCTTTGTTACAGTTTAGACAGGAACAAAGCTTTATGCAGAGTAGTAAGAGCTATGAGCAATTGCAGCTACTCAATTCTTTCAATAACTCCCTTCATCTTACTTCTGAACTTCTGTCTTTGACATCCTATTCTGCCAAGTTTACTTTCAGGTATATTTTATCTTCAAGATGAGTGTTACTGTTTTATTCACTGTGCCAGGAATTGTGTGTGTGTGTTGCATTACCACAACATCCATCCTTATGATGGTTTTCTTATCAAGGCATGTGGGCTGAAGGTCTGATATTCCATGTTACAGCCTTCAGATTTGCACTTTTATACCTTATGTTCCTTTTTTCTGTTTAACTGTTGTTACTCAGAGTCTGGTGTGAGAGATGATCCTGGCTGTTGGCCTGTTTGTCTGTAGCTGAAAGTATGGTTCCCATGATCCCACAAACCCTTCAGTCTCTTCATGCAGTACAAAAAACCAAAATATTAAGAATTACTGTGTACATTTTTCAGGCAACAGAAGTTCCTGGATAGTTTTTCTGTTTAGAACACATGCTGCTTTGAGATCTATGGGATGATTTAGCTGAAAATTAAGTGAAGCCATAGTGATTTTTTTTTAACATGGGGACATGGGAGAATGCAGTACTTCAGTTTCAAATATTGCTTTCCTCCAGAGCTTTGAATGCAGATACGATATGCTCTTCCCCTGAACAAATATTTGGAAAATCAAGTAACAAAATCAAAATCTA
>WEIT01025484.1:1079-63411 GCA_013389985.1 Dryoscopus gambensis | reverse complement strand
TTGTTCTTTACTGATCTTGACGGAAAATGAGAATGAAAAGAGAAAGTGGGTTGGAATCCTAGAAGGGTTGCAGTCTATCCTGCACAAAAACAGGTTGAGGAACCAGGTTGTGCATATTCCACAAGAAGCCTATGACAGTACACTGCCTCTTATCAAAGCAAGTTTAGCTGCTGCTATTGTAGGTATGTTTGTTTTAACTTTTATAAGTGTGTGAAGGTTGTTGGAACTTTTAGATGAGCTTCTATAATGAAAGCACTGACACCTTGAAATAAATTCCTCAGCTGAATTCCTTCATAGGAATTTAATAATGGGCAAAAAATGCTAATCTTGCATTGATATTCAGGTTTCTTCATCCACTTGGAGTAAATAATACTGTTGAGTTGATCAGCAGGTTGTTTTACCAATATGGTATATAGCATGCTTTTGACAGACTCTGAACTTAAGCAAAATTGATTTGCTGGTGAAAATCTGTGCAGAAATTTTTTTCAGCTGTTCAAAGCAAACAGCCTCTTTTAAAGATAAGACTAAGTGTAGCTGAATTAATGGCCTTTTTTTTCCCCTCTTGGTTTAGATCGAGATAGAATAGCAATTGGTTCAGAAGAAGGACTGTATGTGATAGAGGTGACCCGTGACGGTAAGTTAGGCCATAATGCATGCAGCAATTACATGCAGAATTACGAGCTCCATAACTTTTAGTGCTGCTGTAATGTAGGTTGCACAACAGCCTTTCATGTATAGTAAGTATTAAGCACTCAGTTAATTGATGAGAAGGAAAAGTGAATGTGAGATATAAGCACTAATGTGGTCATTATCATTACATTCAGTTGACTGGCAAAAAATTAAAGGGATGAGTTACCAGGCATATTCTGACACATTCTCACCTTAGCTGTGTTCCCACAGCAGGTAGCAAAATGCTTCAGCACACAGAGCATGCACAGCACACACAGAGTTTGTAGACTTTCTTTTAAAGCCTTTATGTCTCATTGTCTGTTTCGTCCAGAAATTTGACAACCACTCACATTCTCTTTCAGACTGATGATGTCTAAAGCAAGTAATTGCTTGCTCCTTCCCATTATCTAATTCCTTGACTCTGTGCTCCCTCCTGAACCTGCTTTTTCCTTCCTGTTCTTAATGTACTTTGCCCTCTGCCTAGGTAAAAATAGGATCAGTATACTCTGTTATTTCTGAAGTCTTACTGTGTCCATTCCAGAAATTCACACAGAGCCTACTTGAGGCACCACAGCGAAGCATATGCTGCATAGTCACTGGGCAGCACAGGCATATCCCTGTACTGTTGAGTTATTAGGCATCACAGGGAGTAAGGGAAGTATTTTTCTCTGTGTTTGGATATACTGAAGACAAACACAAATAACAATAGGAGACTTGCTTTGGTATGGTAGGGAAAGCATGGAGGCCAGAAGGACATGAGCATGGGGATCCGTCGGGGTCAATCCATACAAAATGCAATTTTAAACATGGAAAAGCAAAGAACAAGTCTGGTTCACCAATGGAGAGTCTTCTTTCCACCATTCCTTTTCCCTTGTCTCCTAGGTCAGAGATTCCTGAGTGCTAGTCTTGTCAGTGATTTTCTTGATTCCTTCTTCTGTGTAATTTAGTTTGTGGCTGTTTGAAAGTTGGATTTTACTCGTGCTAAAGCGTGCATTTCAGTGTAAAATAAAGCAGTGAACACAGGCTTTTAAAGACTTACTTAACTTTCAGAGTTAAATGACATCAGGGATGTGGTTCTGGGTCGAAAGAAAAATGTTATTGCTGCTTCTTGTTTAGAATAAGACATTGCCCAATTCCAGGAGAAACTGCTTTATACTTTCAGACAGCAGATTTTTGAAATTCTTTTTAGCAGTAGTGAATGCCACTCTTTTGAGTAAACTTCCAGTGGTCACCATTCTTTAAGTAGTTAGATATAAACGTAACTTGAGATGCAGATAATTCCAGGGATTCCAGTGCAGCTTCTTGCATAAAAGAAAGTTGTAAATTTAATTTGAAAGGTCATTTCATAAAGGAACGATTATCTGTATCCCCGTGTCATATGTAAATGTGAAAATTAATTATCAATTTTGGTTGTAAGTTGAGATGTTTTGCAGGAGTTTTCTATGGCCTGTTTTGTGTGTTAATAGCATTTTTATAAATCATAATCTGTTTTTCATTTTATGGCAGTTGTAATTTTTAGTGTTAATTAACTGCCAGCTGTTTATAGCAAAGGTCTTTGGTTAGAATATTGCTTAATTCTTGACAAATAAGCTGCAGTTGGAGCTAGGAAGAAATCCATTTCTCTGTGGCAAAGCTGGTTATTTCATAGAACATTTCTTTGGACATTTCATCTATTTATGCAAGTGGGGGGATACCACAACAGCACTTTGTGATTCAAACAGCTAAAGTCTTATTACCAAGTTTATAGAATTTGTTTACTTGGCTACATTACTCAACTGTTACTGAAAAAAGGCATAGAATTTCAAATTAAAAGTTATCTTTTTAACTACGATTCACAAGTATCTTTAATGCATTCAGCTAGCAGAAAAATTAAAGCTACAATTTAATTTAGTTGGTTTATGCTTATTAACTTCCCTAGTTTAGAATTGCTCTTCTGTTTGTACCCCATAAAATACTCACTTCATTCTTGAAAATTCTCGTGTAGACAAGATCCCCAAAGAGCACATATTGTACCTAAGCCCCCCCCTTAGCTGCCTCTAACCCAGGTTTAAAAAAGATGCATCAAACAGCAAAACTCCCTTTGGGTAGCCTGACTAGTCCTTGTTCTGAGAAGGGTTTTCCTGGTGCCTGTCCTTAACCTCTCTTCCTGCAGCCTAAGCCCATTCCTTCGTATCCTTTCCCCATCACACACAGCATTTTTTTGCTTTTCCATGTATATGTTTACACCCACTTACTGGACTGCTTTTGTATCTGGCTGAGAGATCTGCCAGCAGTACAGCATTTTGTATCCTCACTTATCAGGATTAAATACTTTATATTTCTTGTCTTTGTATTTTGCTAATTTGGTCTTCCGCCAAAATTTATTGAAGATGCTGATGTTTTCCTGAAGGTGGGACCCATTCCTGAAGATGCAGCATCTTGCACTGTACAGATGGCACAGATATAATTATATAAAAAAAAAAATTCTCCATTTATCCTACATGTTTAGCAACGTTTTCCCACAAAGTGTTGTTGAGATATTTTTTATGAATAGAGAGGGTTACAGGAATGCTTTTTTTCATTGTTTGCTCTGAGAATTAATAGCGGAGAATCAAACGTGCAATAAGTGCTCTTCCTCACCTGGTACATGTCTGTGTTTAGATTAATTTTCAGGCATCACTGTGTAGCACTGCAGTGTTTCCAGGCCTGGTGCTTCTCCTGTTTAACTTACGGCAGTTCTTGTTTCCTTTGCAGTGATAGTCCGAGCTGCTGACTGCAAGAAGGTGTACCAGATAGAGCTTGCTCCCAAAGAGAAAATTATCATCCTCATCTGTGGTCGGAACCATCACGTCCACCTTTACCCCTGGGCCTCTCTGGATGGGTCAGAAGGGAACTTTGACATTAAGCTTGCAGAAACTAAAGGCTGCCAATTGATTACAACTGGAACACTAAAGAAGAGTTCTTCTACTTGTTTGTTTGTGGCTGTCAAACGACAGGTTTTTTGCTATGAAATTCACAGAACTAAACCTTTCCACAAAAAATTCAGTGAAATTCAAGCTCCAGGAGTTGTACAGTGGATGACAGTGTTCAAGGACAAGCTCTGTGTTGGCTACCAGTCTGGGTTCTCTCTGTTGACCATCCAGGGAGATGGACAATCTATAAACCTGGTAAATCCTAATGACCCCTCGCTTATCTTCCTCTCACAGCAGTCTTTTGATGCCCTTTGTGCTGTGGAGCTCAGTAATGAGGAATACCTGCTTTGCTTCAGCCATATGGGAGTTTACGTCGATTCGCAAGGTCGAAGGTCACGCATGCAGGAACTAATGTGGCCTGCAACTCCTGTTGCCTGTAGTATGTATATGTTTTTCTGTTGCCATATCCCTGTTGCTGCTTTACTTGTCTAAAAATACTCAGCATTGTATTCAATTTTGCTTCGGTTTGTCTTTGAATATCAAGTTTAAGTTTTGATGAGTTAACAGACACATGGTTCTTCCTGGTGCTAGTTTTGGACTTGGAGATCCTGGATGCTGCAAGAAATGCTCTGTCTTATTATAGAACACAGAAGAATAAATAGTGGAATGCAAAATAATTTCTCCAGAGAGTAGTCCTGGATGCAGGGCAGTGCAAGACTACCTGTCCGTAAAATTCTATAAAGATTTTTGGTCACTTAGAGAGTGTAAATGCCCAGTTGCCTGTAGGGTGTCTTCTGTGTCCTGTACTCAAAGTACAGTAGAAAGTTGCAGGAGAAATGTAACTGCAAGTCTAAAGGTTCATAAAGATAATAAGAGAGAAAAATTTGGGCCGAAATGGTAGCATTTTTTCTCCTTTTTGTTTTAATTTTAGGGGGACAATATCCAAAAATAGTATAGGTGGAGGGTAGTATTTGAACCACTCTCCTTGTTTCAGGAGCATTGGTTATCAGCTTGGTAGAGCAGAGGTACATGCAGAGCATTTTTCAGTATTCAGTAGTCAAAGGCAGTTGATGATAAATCTGGTATTTCTATTTGAAGCTCAAATAGCAATTAATTTTTTTTAATGATTGAAGGCAAGAAATAGCTTTTTGTTTAAATAGTACAGCAAGGAGTTAGGTGCATGTTGGTTTGATCAGGCCAGGCCCTAATAGGAATTTGTTTAATTTTATTTGACTTGAACTGAAATTGTTTGCTTGCTTTACTCTGACCTAGTTCTGTACATAAGTCTGAAGCAAAGTCCCAAGGAAACAATGTAGTGGCAAATTTTCTTAAAAACACCATTAAGTAAAACTAATGTTTCCTTTTCCTTAATGAGCTTACAGTTTTTTGCATTTCACCAACCTAGACTTGCTAGTTAATGGTTTTGTCTGTTATTATTAGAAGTGTTCTCACTGTAAACTATTTTATAACATTTTTGTATGTGCAGTCCTGAGTGGTGCTGGCCTAGGGCTGTATTTGTAGAAAGAGCAACATTTTCTGCTGCCAAAGAAAACTGAATTACTTACCTTTTCGTTAGACTTGTTCCCCCTTCTTAGTCCTAGCATCTGTCACTAGTGATGGTGGCTTTTTTTAACTGTCTCATCAGGAGACTGTAAAATTACAAAATGGTCTGGGTTGGAAGGGATCTTAAAGATCACCTACTTCCAACTCCCCTGCCATGGGCGGGGACACCTTCTACTAAACCAATTTTCTCAAAGCTTCATCCAACCTGACCTTGAACACTAGCATGGATGGAGCAGCTTCTTCCAGAGCTTCTGTGAGCAACTTGTTCCAGTGCCTCACCACCCTCACAATAAAGCATTTCTTCCCAATATCTAGCCTAAACCCAATCTGAGTTTACTGAACCCATTTCTCCTTGTCCTACCACTCCATGCCCTTGTAAAAAGTCTCTTTCCAGCTCCCTTGTAGCCTCTCTAGGTACTGGGAGGTGCTGTAAAGTCTCTCCAGAGTCTTCTCTTCTCGCGGCTGAGAACAACTCTCTCAGCCAGTCTTTGTAGGAGAGACCAACAAAGTGGAAGTGATTCTGCTGTGGTGAAGCACCATGTAGAGAGGTTTGGGATGAAACAGAGAATTTGTGTCTGAGGCATTCAGTGCCCTTGCCCTGGGAGAGGGCAGGGTGAGCACTAGCACAGCTCTGTTAGCCTGGGTGGCCCATCAGGGTCGGCCCTACACCAGCCTGGTTCTGGTGTCCTGTGCTGAGCCAGTGTGGGTGTCCTAGGGCTTCTTGGCTCCCGTGCAGCCTGGTGCAAAGCCTCAGAGCCACCTGGTCTCGAGGCTGTAGCATGGGCAAGCCCCGTGCAGGCACTGACACGGCTCTCTGGGAACCACTTGAGATCTGGTCAAGCTCATCAGCTCTGACTGCCAAGTGCCAGCCTTGGCTACAGATGGTATTTGTGCCTGATGCTCAGTTCTCCTTTTTGATTTGAAAATCCAAGCCAACTAAGACCACATGTAATAAATGCTTGACCATAAATGACTTTTGTGTTACATGTTTATGATAGCTGTCCAAGGCATTCTTTGAATGAATTTAAAAAATAGCACCACAACTGTACTTCAGTTCTTCTAAGAAGATTCTGTGATGTGTTTAGAGTCCTACTGGGTTATTTTCATTTTGTTTATTGAAGCATCTTCTCTCTATTAAATCCCTTAAGTTTCTAGTAACTGCTTTTTACATCAGGAGACAGTCTTTACATGCGTGGAAGCATGTTGATACAAAGCTCTAGAGATCTCTGCTTTTCGTTTGACCTAAAATAAACTTGTCTGCTGATGCATTTTATGCTTTTAAAAAAAACTTGAAAAGAGAAAATTAGTTATAGGCTTTAAGCATTGTGACATTTTTCTGTCAGCTTGATGAAAGCAACGCATACATGAATATCTAAAGCTAGAAAATTGTAAGCAAAAGAGGAAGGAAATTGGGAGCAGATCTGCATCATGAGTTCATGACCCAGCTCACAGATGGTGGCTCTCTCATCTCCTCTGCACACAGCAGATGTGTAGTTAGTTTGCTGCTTCTGAAATGAAGTAATCCATAACAAAGCTAGCTGCTCAGTTCCTACCACCTAGCAAATTTGTATGCATCTGAAAACTTCAGATGCCATTTTGCAATTTAATGAAATGGCAATGTGAAGTTTTAAAAAATACTGAAAGGGTCAAAATTAAATCTTACCATGATGCTGGTAGTTGTCATTAGCAAATCTATTTTCACAAAAAAAAAAAATGTTTGAAACTGGGGCTTTTAAAATGTTTTTTAAAAATGTATCTTGCACATAGTGGAAAACTTGTAACTATTGAAATCTGCTCAAATATTTGTCAGTTCTGGACTACTGAAATGACATTAGGGTTTTCTGTTTGTTTTCAATCAATGCAGGTTGCAATTCTTCCTATGTAACGGTGTATAGCGAGTATGGTGTTGACGTGTTTGATGTTAACACTATGGAATGGGTCCAGACTATTGGCCTGCGAAGGGTAAGTAATTTTCTTTGACTATTGAACTTAATTGGGTTACTTTCAAATGAGGTGTTTCTTCACAGTGTATGCTAGACTGGAGGTAATTGTCTGTCTCCTTCCTCATAACAGATCAGACCATTAAACATGGATGGCACACTGAACCTCCTTAACTGCGAGCCACCAAGGCTAATATATTTCAAGAACAAGTTTGCAGGTGAGTCCTGAGGAAGGGGAGAAGTGGGGAACTCATTCTAACCGGGTAATTTTCACCATGTTCCCTTTGCACTAGCTGAAATTTGCATTGAATGTGTCTGGGTCAGTGTGTACCTCTCTGTATGAAATTGCTTTGTGCTGTTGCAGCAGGAGCTGGCCTCAGTGTACCAGAAACGTCTGACAACAGCAAGAAGCAAATGCTTCGAACCAGGAGCAAAAGAAGATTCGTATTTAAGGTTCCCGAGGAAGAGCGGTTACAGCAAAGGCGGTAAGACTTTATTTGTGGTACATAACTGAATATACATGATGACATGCAGAGACTGGGAATGCTAATAGTAAAAATCACTCTGTTTTTTTAGGGAAATGCTTAGAGACCCTGAGCTAAGGTCAAAGATGATTTCTAACCCAACGAATTTCAACCACGTGGCTCATATGGGACCAGGAGATGGAATGCAGGTCCTTATGGACCTCCCACTGGTAAACTACATTTATAGGGGAGGGATATATATGTGCATTTGTTCTTGTTCACAAAAACTGTGAAGATGAGCTGGATGGGCTCGAGTATTATCTTTGTACTGAATTCTTCTTTAAATCCTTTTGAGAAAGGTGAACCTTCCTGCTGTGCAGTGCTTCTTAATCCTGTGCAAGGAAGCACTGTTAGTTGACTTATGAATTAGACTCTGAAAGACAGGTATCACTGCCAGGAGCTTGTTAGTAGTTTTGAAAATAATCAGTCTCTCCCCCTTCCTTTTTCTGGTTTGTTATCTTAAAATAACAGAATGAATTTCCTTTCCCCTCATCCTCTCAACATTCTGCTCTTGATATCACCTCCAACAGGCTTTGAGCACGTCTATCACATGAGCCCTATCTCTGCTGAAATCTCTCTCCAGAGTGACCATTCCTCACTGCAAGGCTCCCCTCTGCTTTCTTCCTCTTCCTGTCCCTCCTCCGCTTCCCTAGCAAGGGTAGGAGTAGCTACAAACTGTTAGGAACTGGAATATGGTATGCTTCACCAATTTTAGTGCAATAACAAGAGGAAAAAAACTAATGCTGTGGAGGTAACTAAAATGCATGTGACTTGCAGTGCTTTATAGCATTACTTTTATTTTGTATTTAACTAATACAGCACTTTGTGAGCTATTTTAGTGTTAAATCCACAAGAGGAAGATGTGAAGGTACAGTTTTTATGTTCTATATGTACCCTCCGTTCTAGAGCTGTTAGTCAGGCTTTCTCTTGTCTTTCTCAGATAGCCCACATGTGGGTCAGGCATTTGTCATTTCAGCAGGAGGAGGAAGGAAAGCAGAGCTGTTAGTACAGTCCCTGCCCCTTCATAGAGGGATTGCTGGCTGACAGGTTCCAGTGGCTGCTATGGGGCTTAGTTCTTTCTCTGTCTTTCTCAGGGTTTGTGTCTGTTACTGAAAATATGTGGATGTGGTCAAGTAAGTTCAGTTTTTCTACCAACACTGGGTTGTAATAGCTTCAAAAGCACAGTAAAGTTTTCACAAGTAACAGCTTCTCCTTGGATAGCTTTTGTTGCTGGCTGACAAGGTGTTTCATTTCAACTGTAGAGTGTCCTACCTCCTGCACAGGATGAAAAAACCTGTCCATCTTCAGCTAACCTGTCACGGCAGCAGCAGCAGCAGAGAAACAAAACCTACATCTCATGGCCCTCATCAAGTAAGGCTGGGAGCAAGCTGGTCACTTCTGAGCTGTAATCTGTGGTGTCAACAGGAGATGTAAACTGCCTTTTGTCCTTCACTCTCTCCAGGTGGCAGCGATGTGGGAGCAGCCATGCCTTCCCGAAGTATGTCCGACCCTGACCAGGAGTTTGACAAAGAGGTAAAACAGCTTCTGTTAAATGGAGACCAACAATATCCTGTTGACGTAGATTGTTTTCTTTTTCCAATAAATTATGTTCCCAAGGAAATACTTCATAAAGACGTTTATGGAGATGTTTTCTTTCCACAAGTGTTTTTCCCAGCCTGTAATTTATGTTTGCAAGTTAGATACGCCAGCACAAAAGCAAAGCTGTGAAAAGATCTTCTTATGGTGATATTTTAAGAAGTATTATGTCCTTGATTAAGCTTTATAGCCAACAGAAATTTGACTAATTGATGAAATGTCCTCAAAGCTCCTAAAAATGTTCTCTGGGATATTAGCATAGAATAGCAAAGTAATATGACTAGTTAAGTAATTTTCAGTGCTGCCCTAAAGAAGACTTTTTGTCATTTAACTTGAGAAGGAATCATCTCTATAACACATAGAACTCCTTTTAGCAATGGTAAGAGTATGTGCCAGTAGTCACCAAACTTAAAATGTCCTGGCTCTACAAAACTAGTGTTTCTGGATCTAAATAGATAAGACACATGGTTTTTGTTTCCATGTTTTATCATATGTGTTCTTCCAAGCTTTGCTGAAGCACTGTCTGTGCAAGGAAAGTGTTACGAATTATTCTTGGGAAGCAAAGTCCCTGATTAAGATCTTTTTAAGTGCTTTTTGGTACCCAACTGGGGACCCGTATGATGCTTTGAATTTTGAAGCATGTTTTCGTGAAGCCAGACTTTTGCAGGATGCCTTAGCACATGCCAAGTCCAGAGTTCTGATCACACCCGTGGCCTGACTTCCTTTGTCACCATTGTTAGCCATTTAAAGCACATGAAAGTGGGCATCTCTAAACACAGGTATTTTTGAAACAGTCTTGGTTTTCAAAGGTGATTGTGATGGACTGTGTTAATTATTCTGCACACCCTTCCCAAACTCCACTATATTCCATGCTGTAATGGTAATTGTTTGTAGGCATAAGTAATGATAGATTCTAAAGGGGTTTTTTTACAATCTTTTCTCTTTTTGGTAGCTCTTACAATTTCTTATGACTTCTTAAATTTAAAAAAATAGTAGTTTGAAACTGGAAAGAGGCTCTAATAACACCTTTTGGCTTTATACTATTTTCCCCACGCCTTTTGGCTTTATGAACTGTTAGATTATCATGTTAGGATAATCTTGTTATAGATTATCTTATTATTGTTCGAGCCATGCAACATCTTTTGAACAGCATTCCTGAAGGATGCTACTTTTCAATCTATTTGCTAAGTATATATTTCCCTTTCTTGAAAATAACTTGCTGCAAGGGTACCAGCTCTTTTTGTGCAGTATTTCGTTAGCTGTGAATGTGTGCAGTGCTCAGAGTTGTAACACACCAAAATAGTGGGAAATTTGCCAGCCATCCTGTTGAAGTGAGACCAGCCTTGTGAAGGCAAATATCCAACAACCAATCTAACACTGGGGAAATAACTGTGGATAGTCTTTATTAGATATTGACGTAGGACGTACCCACTAAGTATATTGTGTTTCCAGATCTCCAGCCTGATTCTTGGCAGCCTTCACTCATTTGTCAGACACTTCACAGGCTTGTTGCTGTTTTGTAAACAGTTCCTATGCTTGTTTCCTTTCCTCTCATCAAACTGAAGATGATTTGACCATAGTTTTTGTATGTTTACATGGGCAGATAAACCTACTCCTGGGCTATAAAAATTGCCTAAAAAATGCAGGCTGGTAAATTCTGAACAACAGTGAATAGATAGATGCATTCCATCAGGAAAGCTTTGCAATGGCTAAAGGAGAGGAGCCGGAGATGTAGCAATTTCCACATACTTCACCATAATTCCTGTTGCATCAGAAGGTCACCTTTGGGACTGCACTAGAGCCTGTTGATGGTAATGGAAGTACTTGCTTGAATGTTCAACTGTGGAATTAATCTAATGCACACTGGTTTGTAGGTGTTGCTCACTCTCATTTTTGAGTGCATTTGAACGCTTTTGAGTGTAAAGAATTCACTTCAAATAAACATGATTTTTTTAATGTTTCTCCTTAACAGCCTGATTCAGACTCCACCAAACACTCTACTCCATCTAACAGCTCAAATCCAAGTGGTCCCCCAAGTCCCAACTCTCCTCATAGGAATCAACTTACACTAGATGGACTGGACCAGTCGACCTGTGACGCGTAATGCCACCGCTCTCGCCATTCCGGCTCCAGTCATCCACTACTCCATGGTGTTCAACAGCAGGGCAAAGCTGTCTCAGATGCCAGTGCCAAGACTGACACAGACTCTCTAGTGTTGTACAAGAATAAGTATATATCCAGATTGTAGATACAAACTATGGAAATGAAGAAAATTCTTAACTAATAGCGATTGAGCTTTTTATGCAGAATTGTTCACTGCTCAGTTACGGTTGATTCCTTTCTGCACAGCTGTGACACAGTTTTATTGCATAGGAGCATTTAAGGCCACCAGTAAATAGTCTTATTCTTATGGTGAAAGAGAAATAGAGAGAGTTACTGATAATGTTGCTACAATATCAGGAATATTATTTTTCTATAGAATGATGTAATGTCTGATTAGCAGGAAATCCTTTTAGACAGAATTTGGACTTCTAAATAGGAAATGTGAGCAGGTCTAGTTACATCCTCAGATGAATACACTTTTCCCTTTTTCCTGTAACTGTTTTTTTCCTAAATCTTAAGGAGAATGGTAGGAAGCTGTAGGTCATTTCCAACATCAACAGAATCACCAGGAAGTCAAAGATAAGTTGGTTATAGTTTTGTGGCCTTTTAATTCATTTAGCCATTACACATACAGCTGCATAACTGTCTTTCTATCTTTCTACCAACTTTTTAGTCTTGTACATAGGACTACTGCCAGTTATCTCTTTACCCATTCCCTGCTTTTTAGTCCTCATCAATCAGTCATTAGTCAGGGCTTTTAAAATACTGGTAATTACTGCTGTGAAAAAATTTTACTCCTAGTTCCTGCCTTTCTCCTCCTGAGAAGTTGTTCCTCCTGGGTTTTTGGTGTAAGGACACACTATGCTGTTTAGCTAGCAAGCCTTCTCATGGACGCATTGCCCTCGGAATCTGCTTGACCTAAGGGACTGTATCGCACTAAAACATCAGTCTGTTCATTGGTTACCAAAGTGGAACGTGAAGGATGTGTAACTGGGGGTGCTGCTTTTCTCATTAATTGTATCCTCACCTGCATGAAGACCCCATGATTATTAATCAAGTATTGATCATGTAGAAAAATGCACAACACACTCCTGTATATTTTGCGATGGCCCACGTGCGGTGATGTTTTGCGTGTATATTTAATCTCATGCTTCCATGTATTATACATTTAGTACTCAAAGATTTGTGACCATGTTTCATTAAAAGCTTGTAATTAATTCAGTGGCTGGCATATCCGGTTTGTCATTGTCACACTAGTGTGCCTTCTGTGCCAATTTTATGACAGTTGGATGTCACTTATTTAAAATTCAGTTTAAATGGGCTAATGATATACCAATGGCTAATGTTCTTTTCTGAAACACTGTATAGGACGTGCACTTATCTTTAGTTTAAACTGAGTGTTCTAGTCAACATTTAATCCTGTTACGTTAAGTGTTCGACAGTACTTGCTCTTTTTCTCAGATTCTTGATAAAGGGGCTCAGTTAGAGCTGGACACTACTGCTTTGGGGGTTTTCTGGTTTTTACTTTTTTAATGTAAGTCTAAGTCTTTGTAATTATTGAATTGTGAGAACATTTTTGAACAATTTACATGTCAATAAAGCAGAAGAGGGAGGTTTTAAAGTTTACAGTCGTCTGTCTTGACATCTGAAAACAATCTACCACTGACACTTGCTTCAGTCTCATGGTAAATTCACTTTGTTCACATGGACATTTTACATAAACTGAAGATATTTTGGAGCTCTGTACCCAAGCACTACAAGGAAGGTGAATGAGTGTTCTGGAGCAATGGAAGTCCTTTTGGTGGAATACAGCGCTGAAATTTTGTGCCCTGGCTTTGTTTTAGAGTTGTCATTTCATTGATTTGCTGGCCCTATTAATTCCTTTTTAAATGATTTATATGACTCGTTCCTTATGGCCGAAGCATACTAAGGAGGCTGCAGGATCTATTAATGCATCTTAAGTACCATAAAACAATAAATATATTTCACTTGTTGTCAAAGCAGTACTCCCAAAGAAAGGCTTAGGAAAATTTCAAGGATTGGTGTGTGAATGGTGCAGCCTCTCATATAGGGGGTTTTTCTAAAGCTTTCCTCATGCTCTGGTATTTCAGCACCATAGAGCCCACTGTAGCTAGACTGTGCCAACATCTCCTCTAGGGTGCCCTAGGTAAGCATCCCTCATCCCTTATGGAGTGCCAAGTGTTCCTGAATTGCTTGTCTCGCCCTTCACAGGAAAGGCCGAGGTGGGTGTTTTGGACCCTGCTGTTCCTTGCCTGACCCAACCTAGCTGGGCAGACTGGGCTGGGTTGGCATGGGACAGTGCACCCACACTGTGCCCTGGCGGTGGGGTGGTAGCTGATGGGATGTTTGAGGGCTGTGTGCTGGAAGCCTTCTCGCAAGTATTCATGCTAATCAGCCTTTGACTTTTAAAAAACATTTCTCCTGCTCTTTAGCTGATTTTTCTCTGCACAGTGAGGACTTGGGATGACAACAAAGTCTTTAATTATGGGGGTATTAAATCATAGCACTCAGCAGTGCCAGAGCTTGGTTATAATTTAGGCAGGAGAACGTTTCTAGAAAAATAAGTTAATTGCTCATATGAATACATTATTCTTTTTTTTTTTTCCCTGCCTAAGTCTGGCCAAGCAGAATTCCTTCCCAAGTCCACCACAGCCCTTTGCAGATCATCTTTTCCCTTATGGATTTTGATTCTAGTTACCTAAAGAGTCCTCTTGAGCCCTCAGGAAAATTGTCATAAATGTAGAAATTGAGGATGTGGACTGATGCTCTGACAATGCACTTTCTTATCCCTGGAGGCTACCAGTCTAGGATTGAAAGTGAGGAATTGAGCTATGCAAGGAATGAGGGTAATTTAGCCTCTGCCCGTTTCTCTGCTCATTCCATTTTCACAGAGGCATGACATCGGGTCCTGAAGCTGGAGTGGTGGGTGTACCACTCACTGGAACAATTGGTCGCTTCTCGCACAGATCTTTGCCCCGAAAAGCTGCGTATTCTGGAATACATCATGGTGTCAATTGCCACCCAAGATCTAAACACATCTGCCACCATCTCTGTCTAAAGAACAGGTGTGCTGAGAATAAACAGCTTCCTAAATAGGTGCAATATGCTGGAGAGGGGGGTGCATAAAAGTTTGCTTTATCTTTGCAGGGTAAGTGCTTAATATAGCTAAGTCACAGGGAGGGAACTTGAATGTGGAAATGCTGGAGGTGCAGGCATCCTTGTTCTGCACAGCACCAGATTGGCATCCCTGGGAGAAAGCAGATGTGTAAAAACCTTGAGAGCTGGCACTGGTAGCCTAAAGCACTGAGGAGCAGGAAAGTGTTTGAGGGAAGAGATGACTGTGGGAGCTGAACTGCACCTTGAGGTGCAGTTAAGTGAAGTATTAGTCGAAGGAAGATGTCGTATCATGACCAAAAACCTTGTCTTGCTGAGTTTAGCTTATTTTGAAAGAAAAAGGGCACATGGTGTTACTGCACGCCAGGTTACTGGAGCATCTTGTGTTCCAGTTTGCACCATCTGCTCTGGATGAAGCAGCTCTGGCAGGCAGAAGGGAGGAGGACAATCCAAAAAGCAGCGTTCACCTGCCCAGCCCTTGCCGTCCACTGCTGTGGCAGCAGCTCTGGCCGGCCTTCTCCTGCCTGCGTGCACCCCTGTAACTGTGGCTCCCGTCTCCCTTTCCCCTTAACATCCCTCCTTGGCAGCCTTGGGGCTCCCGGCAGCTCATGGGGCAAGAGCTGTGGCTGCTGTCCCCGTTGCCCAGTGCAGGGCAGCCCCTTCCTGCGGGGTGAGAGCTGCCCTCGAGTCCTGGGCTCGCCACTGGCAGGGCAGCGTGTGGGGCTGGAGGGGCTCTGCTTGAGGGGAGGGGGTACCATGGGCACAGTACCATGTCAGGAAGGCAGGATGGGAGGCATAGTGCCAGCGTGATCTCAGTGGCTGCAAAATGTCCTAAACATGATTTTGGGGACAGGGGGTGATGACGAGACCAGGCATCAACTGCAGGCCTGGTGTGGGATGCCCAGGAAAGCCAAAAGTTGGCAAGAGTGTGTCCCAGCGGTGCCTGATGCTCAGGCCAGCGTTGCCGGCAGGGTTAGCTGAGGACAGGAGCAGAAGACAGAAAGACGTGCTCAGCCAGCGGGAGCTGCAGTGCTGTGCTCCAGCCAGAGGAGGAACACGGACCCAGGAATCAGCCCCTTCCCTGTCCTTGCAGCAAATATTTTCCCTGCTCCCCAGTAAGCTGCAGCACTTTTTTGTCATCTGACTGCACAGGTTCATGCAGGTTTATTGGTGCTTTCTCATAGATAAAACCCTCAGGTTTTTTTTCAGCCTCGCCTCCTTTGCTGTTTCTTACGCAGCCCCTGCTCTGCGGTCCCGTGAGGACGAGCAGTGCAGAGCCCCGCATGCTGATGGACACGGCCAGAGCTCGGCTGCCACCCTGCAGTGCCTTGGCCAGCTCCTGCGCTCCGGTTAGACCAGTCCCTGCCAAACACCCTCCCGCAGCTGCCACCTCCTGCTAAAAGAGATATAAAAAATAAATTCATGGAGCCAAGTCTGTCTTTAGGCTCGGGGATATTTTGAGGACTCTGCCAGTCTGATTCTGGGTTTGCACAACTTCTGTGAGCGGCTGAATCGTGCAAAGGGAAGGCACTGTGCTACGAGCTGTGTCCATTAATAGTGTGCAGGTTGCTGTTTCTTTTGAGACCCTGGGAAGCAATGACTCCTGAGATATTGCCATTAACACTAATGCATTTTGAATTAGTCTGTCGCAGTGGGGGACCCCTGACTCTCAGGACCAGAAGCAAAACAAAGCCATCAGGTGCCCAGACGTGCCGCGCACAGCCTCGGTGACATAAACCACCCATCTAATGTGCTGCTTACCAAAGATGCCTGTGAATTAAGTTCCTTGTTTAGGCAGGATCCCAGGAGACACTCATGTACCAAACCCCTTTGCGCTGCCCTGTCTGCACCGTGGGCTGTCTGCGTGCGTCGGTGTGCAGCAATCATGGATACAATCATGGATACAGCTGTTTTTCGAGCAGATGTAGGTCCCCAGCATCACAACCTGACTCTGGTGCTTCATTATTTTTTCTGCAGAGCTCCCCCCTCCCTGCGGCGCGTTCTGTACAAGCGAGCGGACGTGGCTCCTGAAGGAAAAGTACAGACTGTGCTCTACCCGTGCACTGACAAAAATTGATCTCTGCTCTAATTAAAGCCTCCATTGTAAGTGACCTCGAGCTGCTAATGCATTTTAAAAATGAAGCTTTGCCAACAGCAAATCCATACATGCCAACACGTAGGGGTCACCAGGTGGAAATTCCTGCCACAGGGTGGTCTGCCTCCCTCCATGCCAGTGATGTGTCCCAGGACGGTGTCGCACTCCACAAACACACGCCTGCCCGTGGCTCACCCTCAAACCCCTGTGTGTCTAGGCAGGAGACAGAGCTGATATCCTCAGCCGCTTGCAGGGGAAGGACACCATCCTGACACCATCTTGTGCGATGGTCCCTGTTGCCAATGGGTTGTCTCTTCTCTCCCTTAGTCCATGGCCATGGGATGCTCTTATCTCTCCCCTTCTGCACGTGTTACGGGGATGCAGCCAGTGAGACCCCTTCCAATCCTCACATCATGAGCCACACTCACAATGAGCAAGGCCTGAAAATAGCCAGGGAGGGAAGAAATTCACACTGAGGTGAGGGACCAAGGGGTCCCTGGGGGACACCCTTAAGCCCCTTCCCCATGTGGGCAGTGCTGGTGTGATGGGCTGCCTGGTACAGCGGCCCCAGAAAGAGAACTCCTGTGTGCGTGTGTGCGCGTGTGTGTGTGTGTGCGTGTGCGTGTGTGTGTGTGAGAAAGCTTGTGGGCTGGAGGAGACTCAGTCACCTGCAATGAATTGATGAGAATGGGAAAAGAACACAAAAAGGCCCTCACAGGCAGAAAGTAGGGATGTAGCTGGTGGAAGACACGGTTCCTCTCACAGGCACCATGGTAACACCGGCTGCTGAGCTGCACCGAGCCCTGGCCATGCAGTGCTGTCCGGCCTTGTGGGGTCAGCAGGAGGGCTTGGCATGGGGGCTCTCCCTTGGGCTCATGTCACAGGAGAGACTGTGCGTTGTGAGGTGAGTTTTTGGGTCCTGTCCCTGGTCACTGCTACCCACAGTGATGCACTGGTTTTAGGACCATGGGATGGTGGGGATTGGGTATTCCCAATTTGCCCATGTCAGCTGCTGCAGGCTGATGGTTTCCTCTGCTTTTTGACCAGGCCGATGACCATTTCACCCAGCAACAAGTGCCTGAGAGATGCAGCAGAAACTCCTGCCCCAGCAAGTTGGTTTTCATCCCAGTACTGGTGGAGGAGCCCCCTCAGGAAAGGTGTGCATGGTGAAATCCCAAGGGTGTGTGTGCACTGAGCACAGGACTCTTCCTGGTTCTGCCTCTCTTGCAAATTCACCACAGCAACCAGGAGCTCAGAGAGGCCTTGCTCCCTGCCTGCCTCATGCTTTTGTCCTGCCTGTTTCCAGAGGTCTCTCTGAGGGCACGGCTACTCCCACCACCACATGCTGCCTGTTACCCTTCATCAGGGCTCTGATGCACCTAATGATGAATTCCCTGGCCTTTGAGAAGGGATTATGTCTTCCAGAGACTAGAACAAAATATTATAAACTTAAAATAGCTGCTTCCTTATGGAATATGCCAACAAGCCCTACTGAACACCCAATAGAGAGTAAATTTGCATCCATTTGCATACATATCCATAATTTCAGCCTCACCCATCAGCCTTGCTCCACAATGATGCACTGCCTGACATTGTGAGCAGATGAGGGTGTTTGACACAGGCCAGCGCTAATGAGGCCCCTCAGTGCCACTGCCCCAACCCTCATCAGAGATGGGCCAGTGTGACTGTCCCCAGCCCTCAGTTCCTGCCTGCATCCCTCCCCAGGGACCCTGGCATCAAATTTCTTTCCCCTTGTACCACGAGAAAACTTTCTCACCTTGAGGAGTAACAGAATAAATCCCCTAAAGGGTCCAAGAGGATTTCTTACCTATCAGCCCAGGCACAGAAGGAAGGAGCAAGCTCCAGAAGCTTCCCTGGGGAGGGAATTGTTTGCTCAGGACTGCACCTCACCAGCACCCAGTGGACGAGAGTGAGAGGCGGAATGGGAACCCTGAGCAGAGATCCCCAGCACCAAGCACACTGCTGGAAAGCAAAACAACCTTCCAGCTAATGGGTCCGGGCCCTGAAGGCCGTGGGTCACATTCTGAAATGTGTTTGAGCACTGAATTTTTGTCATGCATTCAGGGATGGTTCCTTCAATCTGCTGTGTGCCCTGGGCAAATCCAGGTCAGTGCTGGCTAAAGCATGGGGTGCTGAGCTAGACCCCAGCTTCTCTGGATACCACCTGAGACCCAAATCTCAATGCTGAACTATCTAAAAAGAACTGACACCTACAAAAGACAGTTTAAAACCCAGAAGTAACACCAGGGAGGCTGCGTCCCAGCAGTGAAGGTTTGCTATGGTTTTCTTCACCACATGGACACTTTTATTCAGGTGGGATCTGCTTCTGACTTAAATCCCACCAGGAGTGATGCAAGGGACTGTGAGGGGCTGTGGGGGCTGGAGAGGTGGTGGTGGCCCCAAGGGAGTGGTGTCTGCCCTCAGCACGAGTCCACACTATCAGGTCTCTGTCTCGCTCGCATCATACAGAGGGTTGAGGTAGAAGACCTGGAGATCTTTCGGTGTCTCCTCTCCAAGGGCAGCACCTGGAGGCTCCTGCAACAGCAAGGGAGGAAAAATAATTGATGGGGAAGAGAAGCAAAACCCTTGGCACAACCTACCCAGTGTTGAGTCCCTGCAGCAGCCGAGGGGCTGGTGACCTGAGGGAGAATGGGACTGTCCCACAAACCACTCCTGGCCTGGGGAAAGCAGGACACCTGTCAGGGTAACGCCAACAGGCTCTCAAGAATGTCACGGCTGGGGCCCCAGCAGCTCCTGCCCACGCGTCCCAGCATCCCGGTGTCCCTGGCAGGGCTGACTCACCACGCTGAACATGGGGTTGTCGAAGCCTTTGTCACTGGCTGGTGCAGGAGACACCGGGTCCTCCAGTCTGTCCCAGGGCTGGGGCAGGCGCAGGGCAGGCAACCTGGGAAAGAGCTGGGCATCACCATCCACATCCCTCCCATCCCTGCAGCTCCCCCACGTGAAACCCTGTGTCTTTTAGAGGTTGATGGGAAAATACAGGGGCAAAGTGTCAGGCTGTCAGTGAAACGGGATGTTTGTACCCTTTCCCGGGGAAAAGCTGCAGTACCCAGCAGAAATCATTAAGGCTGGAGATCCGGGACCTGCATTCTGGAGGGAGGAGTTTGCAGAGGCAGACAACTCTAGCACAGGCTTCACTTTGGAGCAATCACTCCTTCCCTGTGGCCTAAAATGAATTGCCACAGAGCTGACACCTGTTCTCACTGCAATCTAAACAAGCACTAATTACTTTTATCATTACTTTCATCACGTTACCATTTTTTCATCTTAATCACCATGACTACTTGCATTATTTTCTTCATTATTTTTATCCTAAGGGTCCCAATCATGGAGCATCAGCCCCTGCACTGGGCACCTGGTGCAGGTGGGCTCAGCAGCAGGTCCATGCACGTCACGTCAGGAGCTCTGAGGGAAGATCTGCCAGGCCCCTTTCAGTGGAAATAAGGAGACCTGCAGCAGGAGTGGGTTGGCCAGGGACAGGCCCTGGGCTCGTGTTCAGCTCTGTCTCCTGCAGTTGAACCTACACCAAATTCCCTCCTGCTGCTGACAGAGCTGGTTTCAAAGGCCTGTGCAGCATCCAAAGAAGCGTCAGTGAAAGATAAATCATCAAGTAGCAATTATGGGTCTGGGAGTTTTATTTAGAAATTAGATGAAGGCATGGGTTTACTGCTAGGAAATACCATGTCAGCACGTGTCGAGCAGCAGGGCAAGTGTCCCTGGCCAGGGCCACTACTGCACAGTGACAAAATCCCAGTGGAGGAAGTGGGAGGGAACAACCAACCTGACTTGTGAGCCTGGGACACAAGCACTGGGGAGCTCAGCACCCCCTGGCAGACACGGGTGCACTTTGCACATGCAAATTTATGCAGTTCCTGGTCCCCGGTTATAAAATGTGTGAGGGCAACCCCACTTGCCCACAGCTGGGTGAGACAACCCACAGTGGCTCAGCAGGCAGCCAGTAAACCCTGCAAAACCTCCATGTGAAGGTGGGTGCATGTGGGAGGAGCAGAGGTGGGTGCCCCAAGCACCTGTCGTGGGCACTGATGGGATGCCCTAGCCACTGCCAGGCCCCATCTCCAAGCTGTGAGGGAAAAAGGTGATGGAGAAGGGGTATTTGTGACTAGCTCCCAGCTGTGGTGCAGTCAGGGGCACCCTCCAGCCCTCTCCTGGGACCTGCACTCCATGCTCCATGCTGTGTGAACAACTAATGCACCAGGAGCTGCACTTGCTTTTGGATGCTGTCTCTCCCTTTAATGGTTATGAAGCTGTGGGACAAGTGTTTTGCATTATTTTGATGCATTTCTATCTAGCAGCTGGCAGTTTCAGTCCTCCACTCCCCAGCAGGCCTGCAAATTAATGGTGCCAAGGAACAGGAGAAGTCACCAGGCACCATGACTGGGCTGTGCAGAGCTCCAGCCGAGCTGCAGCAGCACTGCTCCCACCAGAGCACACTGCACCCTGCCAAGAGGCAACTCCTCCTGGTCATGGAGGAGAATGAAGCAACTGTCCAAGAGTACAGAAGTACCTTTCAGCCACCTCACCTCCAATAAACCATGAAGAGCAAGGACAAGTTTTAAACTGACAGAGGGCAGGTTTCAATTAGATATTGGGAAGAAATTCTTCACTCTGAGGGTGGTGAGGCACTGAAACAGCTTGCCCAGAGAAGCTGTGGATGCTCCATCCCTGGAGTGTTGAAGGCGAGGCTGACTGGGGCTCTGAGAAGCCTGCTCTAGCGGAAGGTGTTGCTGGCTATGGCAGGGGGTTGGAACTAGATGATCTTTGAAGTCCTTCCAACCCAAACCATGTTGTGGTTCTATGAACAGCAATGGGGGTAGCAGGCTGCCAGGCCATGCCCCTCTCCGTGGGAGCTCCAGGCAGCACCGTGTGCCCCTGTGTGCCAGGCTGGAAGGACAGCCTGGGCTGGCAGCTGCTCCCAAGCAGAGACAGCCTGAGTATTTGCTGCTGGCAGAAGCCCCATCCCTACCTCAGCTTTCCCTTTCTGTAGAGAAAGAGGATCCCTCCAAGGAACAGGAGACTGAAGAGTAGCCCCATGACTGTCCCCGCTGTGATCCTGCTCACTGGGTGGCTCCCCACGTGCCCGCTGGCAGTGCTGCCAGTGGCCACTTCCATTTTGCCACTTGAAATGCCGAGAGCTTCACCTGGGAAGAAATAGGGATGAGGATTGTACAGAACAACACATCCCCACACCCACAGCAGAGGGAGCCTTCAGCTGGGTCTGGCCCTGCTTGCCTGGTTGATCGCCCTTCCTTGGGAATGGGGATGGGATACACAGGTGGATGGACTCAGTGGGGGCAAGCCCACGTGGGTCTACCACCCACACAACGATCACCAGGTCCCCTGGCTGTGACCTGTGTGCCCATCAGCATCTGCCAGCTTCCACTGTCTGCCTCCACAAGCAGCGTTCTGGCTGCAGAGCAGCTCTGCAGAGAGCGACCTGGGGGCCCTGGTAGGCACCAAGCTGGTCATGGTCAGACACAGCGTCAAGCACACCGGTACCCCAGGCTGCATGAGGAGAACCGCCAGCAGGTCGAGGGACGTGACCCTTCCACTCTGCTCTGCCCTGCCCTGGCGAGCCACAGCTGGAGCACTGAGCCAGGCTCTTCTCAGCAGTGCCCAGTGACAGGGCAAGAGGCAATGGGCAGATACTGAATACGGTAAATTCCACTTAAATACCTATATTTATCTAAGTATTTCTATATAAAAAACTGGTTTACTGCAAAGATGGTCAGCTGTGGCGACAGGCTGCTGAGAGATGTTGTGGAATCTCCATTCTTAGAGACATTCAAAGCCCACTGAACATGTGGGCTGCTGGCAGGGAATATGAAGCTCTGGGTCTGGGTGCACCTGCAGGGGACCTGCTGAGGAGGACAGGGGCATTACCATGCTGTGCTGCGTTCTCCATGATGTCTGCTGCCAGCTGCTCCGCAGCGGTGCCCGCCTGCACTCCTGCTCTGTCATCGATCAGCACGATTTGGATCAGAGGAGTGGAGCTTCGGGACAGGATGCCCAGGAAGGTCTGTGCTTTGTGCACCTTGGATATGGCCATCTGCACGCCAGCGTACTTGGGCTTCCCAAAACACAAGGAGACACGTAAAGAGAGGGTAGGCACAGATTAGTCACCTCTCCAGACAGCCACGATGGGGCAGCTGCAAAGCCCACCTGAATCTCCATGTGAGCCCCATCACAGAGCTGCCATCCCTGTCACTGCAGTGCCATTGCACTTCCCAAAGGAGAGGCTTGTACGTCCCCTCTCTCCCAAGCTGGAACCAGCACCCAGCACGCAGTGAGCCCCCACAGAGGAGAGCACGCTGAGAAAACAGTTTCGTGTATCACACCCATTAAAAGCTGCATTAAGACGTGTGGCTGTAAGGAGGGCAGGCAGACAGCTTTCAGCTCGGGATCAATAGAGCAATACTCCGGTATCGAACCTCCCAGTGCAACGCAGAGCACACCTGCTCCCCCAGCAGCCCCTGGCAAGGAGGAGGGATGTCATGTTGTGTCTGACAAGCAGCAGCACGAAGTGATGCTTCGTAGAGCATCGGAGAGCTGACCAGTGCCACTCACCCAGCCAGGGCTTGCCTGCTGGGGAACGGCAAAGCAGCTCAGCGTTGCCCAGGGGCCAGGGGATGCCCTGCTGCAGGTTTGAGTGATCCCAGCTGCGTGCACTGAGCTCCCACGTTACCTAGACCCGACCTCCTGTGTTTTCTGGAGCAGGGTTTCCAGCAAACCCCCCTGCATCCCTCCCCACTGCAAGTTGGCAGCTGTTCCTGCCCTGAGCTGAGCGGGATGGTGGGGCTCTGGTGGGGAGCAAGGGATCCAGCACCCATAGCAAGCTGGCACATCCAAGAGGTCACACGGGGAGGGTGGACCCTGCAGGGTGGTGGGGAGTGAGCTGCACCCCTGGCATCACTGGGACCACATGCCTGCCCCAGACAGTCCCACAGGCATCAAGTCACTGGCAGATGTGGCCAGTGGTTTGTGGTTTCATTAGCCCCTCCCGATCTGACAGGCTGATGTACCTGGCTCAGCAGCTCTTGGACCAATCTGTCTTGGTACTTCTGCAGGTCAAAATCAGGAGTGAAATCCAGGTTAATGGTGGCCCCTGCAGCCGGAAAACAGACAGATATCAAACTGTCACCAAATGTGGATAGAGAGCTGTCATGGTAGCACAGCTCTGACTGCTACGAAATGCGCTGGGGACCCTCTGGTACCCCTGTGCAACTGCTCTGGCTGGGCTCAGAGAGAAACCTCCCTTGGTCTTTTTGTCAGCTGGGTTTGATGGAAGGCTTTCGGCTCTCCAACATATTCTGGAGAGAAGCTTTCCCTGGAAAGCTTTCTCCCACTTATCCCCCTGGGAAGCTCTACATGTCCCTGGTTTTGGGGCCAGGAGGTTGTAGTTCAGCAGCACTATCCCGGCTTTGGGGGGAAGGCTGAGAGGAGGGAATACCTCTGCTCCCCGTACCGCTGCACTGCAGTCATGGAGACAAATATTTTCCTTGGAAAAAATGCAAGTAAGAATTATCTGAAATTTTAAATTGTCCTAAAGACTGTGAGGGACTATGCTTTTAGGAGCATGCTGGAGAAACATATGGTGCCATTTTATTGAATTTGGTATGATATACCAAATATCAGACACCAAGTATCCAGGTACAGGTGTGCATGCAAAATTGCCCCTAGCAACCTTTCATGCAGATTAATGGAGCAGCACCCATTGCAGAGAGAATGTTGTCAATCTGCATGTTTTTATTTTAAATAAAATGAAATGAGCTGGCTGTTGGGAAGGTGACATTGCAGTGGAAAAGGTTGCATTTCCTCTGAGTGTTTTCGGCTGCATAAACTCAGCAGAGCCCTATTAGCTTGACGAGCTGCGACATCCTGACAGGATAAACCAGAGGCAGGGACAAAGGGCTGCGACTCAGAACAGGCTCTCAAAAGCCAGAATGATGCTTCAGAGGGATGTGCTGGGAAGGTGGCATGATGGGATCTGCACACGGGACCCAAAGATGGGACCCTTGGGAGCAATGATACAGCAAAACTTCAGCTTACAACCGGCAGCAAGCACCTCCTGCACCCAACTTTCCCCCATGGAGCCAGGGGAAGCAGGGTGGGGCAGCTGGCACGGTAGGGAGGTAGGAATAGGGCCATGTACCCCACTCACCACAGACCCCACAGCAGTGACCAAGGGGCTGCAAAGGGCTCTGGCACGCTGGCTCTGGGCACTGCCTCCCTGATGCCCTGAGCAGGGCTGCGCAGATGCGGGGGCCATCCTAAAGGAGAGCAGGGCAGCGTCAGTCCCTCACCCCACAACCTGCACTGGAGCCCTCAAAATGGGAAAGGGAAGACTCACCAGGGCGTTCCCACAGGCACAGCCAGACTTATCAGGACAGCCAGTGCCTGTCACCTGGAGAGTGCCATTGCCATGAAACTGCAGCGGGGCGGAGGGGCCCCCCAGGTACCCAGCCCAGGATGCTGGGGTGTTCAGCTCCTGTGCAGGGAAGAGCAGCAAAGTGTGTGAGTATCCCAGGACAGGTCCCAGTGCTGTCCCCAGGCACCCAGCTATGCTGCTGGGACACCCGGTGTCACATCTGATGGCTGTCACTGTGCAGCCCCGCTGCAGGCAGTGATGCAGCAGGAAAACTCTGCCAATACACCCATTCCAGCTTTTCCCCTGGACCAGCAGAAAAACTCTCTCTAAAACCAAAAACAATGGCAATGAGATGGCTGGGCCTTTTCTTCTTTTGCTTTCCATCTTTCTGCTGGCCCAGAGAATTCAAGTTACCAGCTTTTCACTACTGGGAGAAGGGGGCTGGATCTGAGCTGTTTTCCTCCTATCTGGGAAGCATCTCCAAGTGCTTGACACTAGCAAAGGCTGAGCTGGGCTGACCAGCCTCATCCTGCCAAGCCACCAGTGATTCCCTCACCCACTCTCTTCCACAGGAAGCATCTCCGTGCTCTGGCACAACAGGCAGATTTCTCAGGCCCTGGGGTGAAAACAGTCATCACAGAGCACAGAGTAGGCTGGCTACAAAGGGATAAAGAAGTTCATGAGGTCAGTTCTTAGGAAACGTGCTATGATCATAAAAAGCACCCTCTCCTTCCATCTCGTCGCTCAGCAGCAGCCTGAGGGACAGCCAGCAGTGGTCCCTGGGGGGAAGATGAGCCACGGGCTGGTCCCCCGGCATCAGCAGGACCAGCATCACTCTGAGCACCCAAGAGCATCCACCTCTGCATCCCTGGGGCTACGTGTGCCTGGGGTGAGTTCCACTGGGACGCTGCCTTGTTCGGACTCGTCTGCACCCGCCTGGGCACCGACTGAGTCTATTACTCAAAAAGCAGCTACCTAATGCCTGGCCCCGAAATGGCAGATCCCAGCCAGCGCAGCGGTAGAAATAATAAATAACTCATGAAACGCCTGCCGCATCTCCCGCTTCTGGAAGGAGCCTGTGTTTACTGCTGCAGCGCCTGTGATCTTCTGCTCCCCCGACCAGGAGGGACAGGGCTCGTGGGGAGCCTGATTCCCAGGCTGAGGCACAGCAGGCTGCCAGCACTTCTATAATTATCCCTGCAATCAATTAAAGAGCAGTGCTGAAGCAAAGCTGGGAGATGATCACTGGGCCACAGGCCACATTAAGGTCGGGGGCAGGAGGGAGGTGTCCCCAGAGGGTCCCTGAGCAGCATGGCTGCAGACACGTGCCTTGGAAGGGAGCAGCCCCTGGGAGCCAGAGAAGCTGCCATTTGCTGGTGGTTTGACCCATGCACACTGGCCCTTTTTTAAAACATGAATAACGAGACAGCCTGTGCTCCCACACTGCAGGGAGGGGGGTGATAACAAACTGGTCGATGCAAAAAGCCATCGAGGCCATCCACAGCAGCAGCAGCAGCCCAGGAAGCTGCAGCCCTACGGGTGTACCCCATCCCCCTGTGCAGTGCCGCTCCTCCATCTCCAGCTGGTCCTTCCCCGCCTGACCTACTTTGGGGTCGTGGTGAGAAGGTGTTAAGTCCGTTTCTCATCCTCCCCACATTACCTGGCCCATGACAGAGATGCTGCGGAGGTGAATCACTGGCTGCGATGAGTCGATGTTTACCCGGAAGGAGGTTTCGGGCTGGAAGACGACATCATCATAGCGGCACGGGACGCGCTCCTCATCCACAGAAAAGATGGGCCCACTTGGCCTGGGCTCCCCGCTGGGAAGAACGTCCTGCCACAGTGTGGGGTCAAACCACGCGTGGTGCTCGGCATCGGCGAACCTCACTGTTCCACCTGGAAAAGCGAGAGGAAAGGCTGAGCGTGACCCAAAGGCAAAGCCAAAGCCCCAGCAGCTGCATCTGGGCTGGTAAAACCAGGCACTGTCGTGCCTGAGGTGAAGGGTCTCCCCCTTTGGGCAGGGAGCCAAGGGCTGGCCATGGCATCACCCTCGTGGGCAGCCACTGCAGGCATTTCCCAGAGCTTGGCAAAGCTTCCCAGCACTCAGGGCTGGGGTCTCAGCCCAAACCCCACATCTGCCTGCAGGCTTCCAGGCTCAGATCCCACAGGATATTTTTTTTTTCCCTTTTTTAAAGCTCACCCTTCTGGTTAAGGAGGAAAACATCTGCCTGAATGCTGAGTAACAGCTAAACCTCATAAAAATGGGTATGATAATTCATGTCCCAGTTTCCCAGCAGCCTGGCAGGTCTCCAGAAATGTGACCAGCCCTATTCCCTGCAGCAGGTAACCCCAAAACCAGTGCCCCATTTAACTATCAATTATTTAGCCATTAACCATTTCCCTGCTGGTTAGTCCCATGATACAGTGCCCTGATTCCTTTTCTCCCTTCCCAGCAGCTGAACCTTTACCAATTCAGCCAGCATGCGGGTGGTTAGTGACTGAATTATTTGCATTCATTTTGAAATCCTGCTTTAAGGAAGTCCATTTGTGAAAGTTGTCCCAGAAACGCCTGCTGATTTCAGGGGAGCTGGGCGTGGCCAGCAGGAAAAGTCCAGTGCAAAGGACAGATGCCAGAACATCCCTGCTGGGGGGCAAACGGCCCCAAAACAAAAAAATGATAGGGATGAAGGATTTCAGAGTGGCTCCAGACAGTCTTAAGCTACAATCCTTCCTCTGGGAAGACTGATTTGTACTTTCCCTCCCTTTTTTTCTCTTTTTCTTTTCCAGCCAGAGTGCAGGCACAGGCGCTCTTGCTTGGACTTTTCCTTCCCTGTAGAGGAACTAAAAAGTTACTTGCCACTGAAAGCATAGGGTAGCTGTTAAGCACCCAAAATACACCTCCCTAGAAAACAGCTTTCAGATAATAGCAGGCACCAATGACACAAACCTGCTGTCTCAGCCATGGGCTGGAGGCTGAGAGGGGAGGGGAGGATGCGTGTGTGGGGCCAAAGGCCAGCTTGCTGTGATGGCCATGGCTTGGCTCACCAGTGTGTAACTCCTAACTGGTTTTCTTTAGAAACACTATGGCAGAGAAAAAAAGAGCTTTGATGTGGTTATAAGCTTAATAGGCAGGGGAAAATACAAACAATATTTGCCTCTCTGCTACAACTTCAAAGGCTTCTTTACTATAATTACTTTTTTAGAAGACAGGTGATCTAGCAGGAAAAAAAGATCTGCTGTGAGGGAGGCCATCAAAGAAAAGGTAAGTGCTAAAGAGGAGTGATTCACTTTGTTCTGAGGTGGGACCTTTGTAGAGGTTTGGGCTGAATTTGCATGATTCATCACGGGCTGATGGGGTGCCTGGTCTGGGCACAAAATACCTGAGTCACAGCCTGGATCCCAGCTGCCGTCGAAAGCCACGAATCCTGCACCAGCTGCCAGCACGAGCTCTCCGTTCAGGGGCAGGTACTAGATGAAGGGATGCAGAGCATTACTGTGCGCTCCTGCTGCCGGCCACCCAGGCTTGTAATCAAATAACACTGCTAATTATTAGGCTGCCTATTACCCTGACAGTCTCCAAGGCACTTTACAGTTATCAGGAGCTACCCCTGCCGTGCCTCATGTAGATGGGAAAGTATTAGCTGCCGGTTGTACGGATGGGGGTGCTGCAATGCGGAGAGGCAGTTTGATGTTATCTTCCATGACACAGAAAAGCATTCAGAGAAGCAAGGAAAGGAAAAAGCAAAATAAACTCTTTTGACAGATTCTTCTTCCTCTTGCACACACACACAGCAGCTCAGGGGTGGATTTATACATTGGTACACCATGAAAAACCCAACCTTACTCTGCAAGTGCCAGAGGCCCCCTCAATGGCTTCCCAGCTCCAGGGGCTGTGCTTGCTCCACAAAACATAACTCAGAGGCCCAAGCTATGCTTGGTGCAGTGTCAGGTAGTGAATCTGCACTCAGCACAAGCTAAGGGAAACACACGGTGGCATCTGGAGCAGCTTGCCATAGCCAGACCCTCTTCTTGTTGGGTAGGACATCACCAGCAGGTAGTCCGGGTCATGGTGCTGACCTGGCTTCAGCCTGGCCATGGACAAACCTCAGCAGGCACAGTTCTGCCATGGGAACATTTTCAGTAAGAAACTGTGGCCACCTGGGTCACCAGCAAGCCCTGCCAGCTCTGGGACAGACCTTGGCAAATGATCAACTCAGGCAACTCATTCACAGCACACAGGTTATTCAGCCCAGCCCGTTTTATTTTACATTTAGAAATTGCAGAGGGAAAGTCATGCTTTCTCCTTATATTTTCAAGTCAGTGATGCTCAAGGCTCCCGTCTCTAATTCAATCTATCCAGTGTTTTAGCATCACTCCCGAGACAGCAGCTGGGAGCCCTCCAGGACTGCATTATGCCGACATACTGGGTCCTGTGCTCAGGCAGAAAACGTTAAATGGGATTTTAAGGTTTCATCTACTTAATTGGTCTTTAAATATGTATGTAGGTTAGAGAACGCAAGACTTATGACTGACTGTTGCAGGTGGCTGTGATAGCTCTCTGTCTTTGGCCAGTCTTGCCTGAGGATGCTCAGTCCCACTCGGGCCACCATGGGGAAGGCATGGGGTAGGTGGACCAGGCAAAAAGCTCATCACCCCTAAACTGTAGGCACCTGTTAAGAAGTTTAGTGTCTTGGTGGTGCAGTGCTTTGAAGGCCATAGCCCAGGAGCCCCTCTTGGTTCAGGAACCGTGAGAAGCCAGGATAGAGAGCAGAGGGTGGCTGCCACCAAGAAGAGTCCCACAGTGCTCCTCTGCACCTTCTGCTTTGGACCCAGCAATGCCATACCTTGGGCTGGACAAGAGGGGATGACACTAGGAACAGCTGAGGTTGGGGCAACATGTGCCCCAAGGGTGTGGAGCCTCCCCCCAAGCCAGAAAGGAGCCTTTGCCTATGGACACTGCTCCATCAGACCATAGCTTGTGTCTTGCCATCAGGTTCTCTGAATTTCTCTTACTTTTGAGTAAAGGAAATTTCTTCAGTACTGAAAAAAGCTGAAAGGTCCGCCAGGATACAAATGGCATCATGTCCTTTAGCTGCAGATGTAAAAGCCATGTCTGTTTTGAGGCTGAGGACTTGGCCTGCGTTCAGCTGGGTGAGAGCAATGCTACCAGCTTCAGCCACAAAATGCTATACTTCAGTTCAAGTGGCCTGGCTTGTTTTCCTGTGAGCTCATGCAGGAGCGGGCAATGGGACATTTTGGAGCAGTCAGCTGTCGCCCATACTCAGGCCAGTGCCAGCAGCACTGCCAGCCAAGTCCCTTCTCCCAGACTGGCTGGGCCACTTCAGCCTGGAGCCCGTGGGCACTGCCTCCTGCCCAGTTTGCAGGCTGGCCCCTGCGGCCAGCTGTGCACGGCGGGGCCAGGCAGGAAGGGTGGCCAGCCGGCTGCTGGGGCCCATCTGAGCTGCTCAGCGTGGGGCTTTGGATGGGATGCAGCAGATCTTTTCACCAGCACAGGGTACCAGCTCTTCATAGCAGTCAGCTCTGGGCACTCAGACCCAAAGCTGCAGGGATCTTTGGGTGGAAGAAGGAAATCAGCCAGCAGCTGCTGCTGAGGGGGATGGTTACACAGCAGGACCATGATTGGTCTCCGCTTGCTTTCCGAGGCTGCTGAAGTTGGCGTTTGTGAGTGTTGTGGCTAGATCAAGACCACTGGGTTGGGAAGTCCCTGCTCTCATCCCTGCCTGCCTGCCAGCTCCTCCCCTGTTGTTACCACTTTGACTACGGCCGTGGGTCAGAGCTTCCCAAACACCCTGTGGTGACATTGCAGGACACAAGAAGCTTTTGTGTCCAAGGGGATTGTTCACTCAGATCTTCACAAACTAACTAGGAGGGAAGGAAAAGACATCAAGGATTCCCATGGCAGGGCTGAGTTCAGTGTGGTAAGAGAAGGGATGAGGTATGAGAGGATAGCTTGTTCAGTGAGGGATGCACACACGGATGCACGACACTGGTTCCACGACCAAGCGAGGTGGTGCATCCTGCATGTGCTTGGGAGGGCGAGCAGGTCTGGATGGGCCAGCAGGACACAGCACCAGTTCTGCTCAAGGGGACAGCTGGGAGAAATGCCTCATGCCAAATCTGCCCCATGCCTGCAATGCCCGTGCTCTGGAGACATTGGCCTCTGCGCTCTCTGGACAAGATGCAGCTTCTCCAGCCACCACAGGAGAGCCCCCTCCACTGCTGAGGCCAAAACCCCAGGCTGGCTGGACTTTCCAAGACTTCCCAAGCCCAGAGGAAGCTGCTCAGGTGAGTGTTGGCAGGGAAACGACAGTGAGCACACACAGTGTCCCTTCACACCCTGGGACTGCCCAAACACTGCAAGCACCAGCCCTGGAATTAAGATGCAACACAACATGATGCAAGACAGGGGATAGAGTCACCTCATCTTCACAAACATGAAGTTCAGGAAGGGCTCTGTACTTCTGCTTCATCACAGGAATTTCTGGGGCTGGCCCCTGCAGCTATGGCTCCTTGCCCACCAAGGCAGCCGTGCTGCACATCCACCACCAGCCCTGCCTGAGTTTCTCATCACTGGGCAGCGTTTCAGGAGTGTCTCCATCGTCCAGTGGATCTTTGTAAATAATTTGCCCTTTCCTTTTTTGCTAACATAAGTTAAGCATCTCGGCTCACTGCAGAGGACAAATGGAGACTCTGGTTGGGCAGTGGTTTTCTGCCTTTGGGAGTTGAGTATAGAAATTGCATACAGGTTGGGCCACTTTCCAAGTACATTTTGAACTGAGCAATGACAGGTACCAATGGACCAGAGCCAAAAAGCTGGCAGTTTGATCTGCTTTCCCTTCCTTCTGCCAACCTGTACTCCAGGGCCATTAATACAGCAAGTGCTTAGAGTCCCATTAGTCATTTCCCATCCCTGATATTGGTAAATCACTTATCTCCTCTGTTATCATTATCAAGTGTAATGACAACTGAAACACAGTCATCATTTTTCTTATCAAAGTCAGAAAAAAAAAAAGAGGAAAGACCCCATGTGGCCCTTGGCCCAGCCCCAGCATTGCACCACTGCCCCAGTGCATAAAAAAATCAAACTAACCTCCAAAATATGAAATAAAAAATAGCAGCGTCCTGAGAGATGGCTTTTCAATCACATGGCCTTAATGAGCTGCCAATGGTCGCTACTTGCACCACAACAATGAGCCTCTGGCACCTCCTGGCTCCGTGTGAGTCAGAAGCATTGGGCTGAGATGACTGACAGGAGCACTGTGACTGGCATGGCACCATCATCAGCACAGGAAAAATGCAGCACTTGTGCTTTGAACCTGGGTGAACAACACTTGTAATTGCAGCCAGGTCTTCCCCCCAGCCTTGCTTTTATTTGCAGCATCAATGCATTTGAATTCCTTGCTTGGATGAGATGGTGCCACCATCCCCATCATTCAACCCTAACACTGCCTGGGCACACTGGGCTCCACAGTGCTGCATCCATGGCTGCACCAGCAGGCAGCTCAGCGGCCATCGGCCCCCAGGTACATTCCCGTGCCTGGCCACCCAGCCCAGGAGCAGCTCTGGGGCTGGTGCTGCTGGCCCTTCATTGAAAAACATCACTGGGACAGGATGCGAGCGGGCTACTGCTCCAACACAGATTGTTGTAACCCACCATAGGCAATGATGCTCAAGGGAAATGATTTCCATATCATCTTTCCCAGTCCTGCCCTGCGGGAGCAGAGGCAGCCCATGGACAGCAGCAGGCAGCTGTGGCAGCAGGAAGGCAGGCCCTGCCCATGCTGCCCACAGGTGGGAAGAGCTGGGATTTTCTCAGTGCCTGCTGGGGCTGGAGGTCTCAGCACAGCTGGTGGTGGTGCCTGGGTGGTATCCAGCTGTTGGCTGACACCCCAGAAAGGCACAGGGCCAGGTTCACCCACAGGTGAATCCCTCTGACAACTCTGGAGCATTGCTGGGGCTCGCTCACAGCAGCATTTCTTGGGTTCATTAGTGGGGGTTCATTTGTTCACTTTCTGGCCCAGGTGAAGCTTCCACCTGCACCCTCAGAACAGTGTCCTTTGCCCTAGCCACACATGCCACCCCATACCCCCAGTTTGTTGCCAGAGCCAGCCTGCCCCCACCACAGCCCTCAATCCCACAGCAGCTGGTCCAGAGCCCCTGCAAGGCAGGATGACCTCCTGCCACCCCAAGACCTCTGTGTGAGCCGAGGACCACCTGCTGCTGGAACTGCACCTTGCTGCCCAGGCACACAGTCCCATGAGGAATGGG
The DNA here is from genome assembly GCA_013389985.1 of Dryoscopus gambensis. Lineage (NCBI taxonomy): Eukaryota > Metazoa > Chordata > Aves > Passeriformes > Malaconotidae > Dryoscopus > Dryoscopus gambensis. The sequence continues at coordinate 30,178 of WEIT01025484.1, read as the reverse complement.
GCTTCAGCTTCCCAAGGAAGCCAGGCAAGAAGTGCAGCCTGTATCCCCATGAAGCTCATGCTCATGCAGGCTGGTGAAGCATGCCCAAGGCACAGAAGCTGGGGCTCCTCTCCATGAGACCCACCAGCAGTGGTGGGGGATGCTCTGATCCCAGCAATAGCTCACCCCTCTGCTTCTGACCCACAGCAGGCAGGAGCACAGGCACAGGAGCGGCGTGTCGGGGGATATCATCATTTCAGTGTCATCTCCGGCAAGTTAATGAGGTGCTTGGCTGCTCTCCCTGCCCACGTCCCTGCCTCTCCTCCTGCCCAGAAGCAGCAGCACAGCCGCGTTTCATTAATGCCAGAGCCAGCTCCCCTGCTGTGCCTGCTCGTCACGTTTTAAGTTGTTTCAGCGTACGGGCTCCCCACAGCACCTGCCCAACCGGGCCCTGCCACCACATCCCCTGGCACGGGAGTGGCCTGACACTCCAAGTTCCAAATACATCACAGTCCTGCCCATCCCTACAGAGAAGCCACAGCTCCTGGCCATCCCACACAGCCCCTGCCCAACCACCCCACAGGGCCCAGAGAAAGCCATGGGGGATAAAAACAAACAACAGACCCAAAAAGTCCATTAATTTGATTGCAGATCCTCGGCACAGTTCTAGTTGCAGTGCCAAACAGGTCCCAACAGCAGGCAGAAATCAGGTGTCACAGGGACATGGGTAGCCCCTTGGGTAGCTGAAGACACAAGCTATGGATGCAGAGGACACAGAGAGGCTTAAAGCCATTTGGCAAATCTATTTCAGATTAGCTAAGCTCCTTTTCCTGAACTTTCCTCTACAGACAAGGTCAGAGAAAGCTACAAAGAGGCTCGAGGTGCGGGCAGGGGGGCCGTGCCCGGCAGCGAAGGGATGGCAGACGGTCCATGGAGCAGCTTCCCAGCCAGGCAGGCTCCAGCATCTGCTACAGCCCAGGATGCTGGCAAGCTGCTCTGCTCATCACAGACTTTACTAACTCCTCCTGCTGGAAACCAGCCTGAAATGAGCAAATAGACTCGGCGAGATGAGTGTAAATGGCTGTTTTACCACACTCCTTTCCTAGCGCACACTTTCAGTGTGAATGCTGACACAGAAAAGACTGCAGGATTCCAGCTTGGAATTATGTGCTGGCACACACTCCCCTGAAATTTTTACCTTCATCTCAGGAGAAGGAAAAATAATCCCTTTTCTGGTTGTCTCATTACCCCACTGTCTGGGAAGCGGTGGGGGAGGGAGCACCAGTGCCTGGGACTAGCGCGAACTGTGGCAATTCATTAGAGCCGGTGCCCCTGGAGAGCAATTGGCATTTCAAGATCAATCTCTGCCAGGAACCGAGCGGGAGCATCCTGCAGCAAAGCCGAGTACATTCTGCTCTCGCAATTAGGCAGCTAAAAATATAAGGCTGGGGGAGGTGTCCCTGGTCAGACCCCAGTGCCCCGCACACTCCGAACCCTTGCCCAGCCTTGCAGCCCCTTGTGGGGCAGGCAGGGAGGGGGTACGGACAGCTGCCACCCCACAGCAGAGCTCAGGGTTGGGGTAGAGCTGGAAAGGAGCTGTCAGGCCTGCTGAGCAACCCCAGCCAGTGTCCTGACCCTGGGGTCGAGCAAGGCTGTTCTGCCCACGTGAATAAACCTGACTCCTGCCACCTCAAAAATAGAAGCAGCAGCATTCATCCCTGGCCCGCACATCAGTGCTGGCCAGCTCAGGCACAAACTGCGCAAGGGCTGGTGCTACTGGGGCAAACACCAGGCTCACTGCTGCAGCCATGCCCTGGCCTGGCTCCCTTCGGACCCACAGCTGTAGCCAGAGGGTTCAATCCCTCGCAGGAGTCTTTCTTCCCCATCAGGAGACAAGCAAAGCCAAAGTCTGCCTTGCCCTGGAGCACCCATGCCAGGCATCATCACCTCCATTTCCATCTTTTCTGCACATTTAGTCTCAGGCACCTCCAAAAGCTGGCTAAATACTGATCTGCATCTTTAGGCAGTTAAATACCATAGAAAATCCAGCCTAATCACAACGGTTGTGCATCAAAGCCACTTACACTTAAGCTGGATTTGGATTTAGTGTGTGACTGAATTAGGGATCTACTTGAAATTTCAAGTAACCACTGAGCTGGGTGCTCAGTGGGGGAGCTCTGAGCAGGGAGGCAGGTTCTGTGTCCCAGAAGCTTCCTCCCAAGAAGGCATTTCCCAGCAGTTGGCTGGTGCCAGCATGGTATTGATGGGGAGGGGAGCTGGAGAGCTCACCACGCAGAAGTGAGCTTTCACATAAACGACTAGGAGAGGAGCGATGGAGACACATGAGGACCACCCAATGCTCCACTCAGCTGGGGAGTTGGGATGGGAGATCTCACACTGTCCCTCCACCACCAGCACCAAGCATCCTCCCCTACGCTTGCCACAGCAGGCACTGTCCTCATGAAAGTCAGTAAGAGCCTTAATTCCTCCTCAGCCATGAATTTCCTTCTATGCTACTATAGCAAACAACATTCCCCCTTTTTTTCTTTTTTGGCCAAAGGCTGTATAGCATCTCCATGGCGACTCTAAAGCTTAATGTATTCTTGCTGATTTAAGTGATTAATGCTCCAGCGCGCATGGCTGGCAGCCGAACAGGTGCAGCCCAGCCTCTCTGCAAAAAGCCTCATGACCAATTCATTTTCTAACCAGCTGGTTGCCAAATTTCATGCCATTTGCATGAGTGGCAGCCCAGCTCAGGTGGTGGGTTTCATTCCTTTTTCATCCCTAACCTTGGCAGTCCCTGTATCACCTGGTGACAGCAGAGCACAGCAGTGAATAGGAGGGAAGTGCCTGAGCTGAAATTAAAAAGAAATATTAACTACCTCACTAAGAGACATGCTGGGACAGTTCGCAGGGAATCGCTGGGGCAGTGACGCTCAGAAGGAAGGCGTGAGCTGCAGTGCAGGTTTATAGGCAGGGCTGGCTGCTCACCTGCAGTGCAATTCAGTGCAAGAGGGGAATGGTGCCCTCACAGCCCGTCCGATGCTTCATTCCCTCACGGATCCCCCAGCAGTCCTCCCCACTAGCACAGCAGTGGGACTATAAAATTCACTGCAACCCTGGAGCCTGTGCAGCTGCCTGCCAAGCAGTGGGGGCCCAGAGAAACCCCAGGACAGCAGAGGGTCCCCAGGGGCTCCTGCCAGCACTCTGGATCCTTTGACTGGGGTGAGCCAGGGGTCACTTGGGCATCCTGACCCATCCCTGAGTCTCGATGGGAGCCATCGACCCGAGCAGTGGGCAGGGCCGTGGATGTTGTTTTGCATTGTGCAAAGGTTGTGTTGATCTCCCTCTCCTCACGCTACTCAGCTCCGCTCTCCAGCTTGGCTGCGGGAGGCTCAGCCGTAATGACTGACGCTGCTCTGCAATTATGCACTTTGCAGGCCTCTGATGAAAGTACTTTAGAAATATTATACATTCATCTGTAAGTAAAATAAAATCTACTGGAGTGGTATTTTGCTCTTTTCTTCTCTGGGTAAATTCCACATCATTTATTACATTATATTTGTACATATTTCCCCAGTACATTCTTTCCTTCAAAAATTCATATTTAAAATGCCATATAAATAAAGTATCTTCTCCAAATATTTGTAGAGGGATTAAACGTGGCACATGGCGTTATTAAAGCATCAAAACTATTAGTGGTGTAGACAGCCTGAACAAATTACACCACATAAATTTCAAGGGCTTCTTCAAATTTAATGGCCAATAAAAGAGCAAAGCTGCCCTAAAACCGAGAGAGGAAACTCGTCCTCAAGCTCATCGGGTCTAGAGGAGGAGGTTTTCCAAACAGGATCCAGCCCACCTCTTCCTGTCCCAGCGCTGGGAGAGGGCTCACTGGTGACCCATCCCCCACCGTGGGTTTGCTTTTCCATTTAATTCCTCCCTGTTAAATTTTACCCTCCAAGCCACAGAGATTGAGATGCCATGTTTTCATGGCTGCCTGTCAGCCTGCTCTGGGGCAGAGTTCCTCATGTGGGGCAAAACGAGGTTGCTCAGAAAGCCCTCTGAGTTGAGACCCGCCCCCAGTCCTATATCACTCAACACACACATTTCAGCGGGGTGTCGTGCCCATCCTGCCACAGCCAGGCTGATAATGCCACAGAAAAATATAAAACCCAATGGCACTTGAAAGAAAATTTCTCAAGCAACATTTTGGGATTTCCCCAAACACTTTGTTTTCATTTCAAGATATTTTGATGTCAGCTTCACTTAGCCTCTGCCCAGGGCTAGTGCCTGCTCTGTGTCAGCAATGCTGTGGGTTGATGCTCCTCAGCCAACTACTGCCAAGGTTTCCATCACATGGAGGGGGTTTTATCCCTCCTTTGAGAAGGAAAAATCAATTTCTTTCAAATGAAATTGGGTTTTGTTGTACTCCCTCTTGTATCCCCTAATTAAGCGGGAAAAAAAAAAAGCCCAGAAATGGGCTTTTTGGTTCCATGGCACACAGAAACGCAGGCTGCTGTAGGACTCCTCTCCCATTCCCCAAATGAGGCATCCTTGGTCTGGCTGGACCGTGGAGGAAAGTGTCAAACTCCGTGGAATGACTTTAAACTGACAGAGGACAGGTTTAGACTAGATATTAGGAAGAAATTATTTACTGTAAGTGTGATGAGACACTGGAAGAGGTTGCCCAGAGAAGCTGTGAATGCCCCACCCCTGGAAGTGTTCAGGGCCAGGCTAGATGGGACTTTGAGCAGCCTGGTCTGGTGGAAAGTGTCTCTGTCCATGGCAGGGGGTTGGGACTGATGACCTTTAAGGTCCTTTCCAAGCCAAACTATTTTATGATTATGTGGAGAGGGGGACAGCAGAATGTACCACCGGGCAGAGCTGCAGGGCTGGCCCTGCCCTCACCCACCCTCTGACACCCCTGCACACTGTGCCTTACCATGTCCGTCAGCGCGTGGGGAGACCTGACGAAGACTGAGACAACCTGTAAGAAAAGCAAGAATAAAGTGTGCTTTGCCCCGTCAGGTAAAGGGGCTTTTCCAATGCCTGACGGCGTTTTGCGAAAACAAAAATAAAAATAAATGAGAAGTGTCTGTACCTTGTCCTTTTCAAAGTGAACCACGTCGCTGGCACAGGGGACTCTGCCTTTATCCCAGTTGGAGGCAGTTTCGAAATTGGTGTTGGGGATCCACTGCTTGTACACAGCAGTGGTGGCAGCTGGGAGGGAACAGAAGAACCAGTTTAACCCAGTCCATGGGAGGCACCAGGAGCCTGCTCTGGGATGTGCTTCAGGATGGCTTGGCCTTTTTAGGCCAGATTTGGGGCTTTTCCACCCAAGAGCAGCTCCTGCGTTTTCCCATCTGAGCAGTCACAGCCCTTCTCTACACAGGGGATTTTTTTTGGCTGGGTGATGGTTTTTACCCACCAAGACGGGTAGAGAAGCAAGGGACAAACACTCGGCAGGCAGACAGAAGGCAGAAAAGTGTCCTGCAGGCAAAGGGCAAGAACAACATACACCTGGTAGTTAAGCAATCCGTGCAGGGGGTTTTGTTGTCACTCACTAATTAAACAAGTAGAGATTCCTCAGCTTTTGGTTTTCAGAAGGTACAGAGTGGCCACACAGAGCCGGGATACCACAAAGACAGGGCAAGAGAAGAAAGGGCATTTGCTATGGGACTCGTAGCACAAAATACAGGCTGGTTTTGTGCGTTTGGAGCTGGAGGGGGAGGATTCAATGGTGTACTTCAGCCTGAGGCATAAACAGGTTGGGAAACAGGGTTCTTCCCCTTGGGGTTTGCTGGGACAGTGGCAGTCCTGCCCTTGGGGCCCCACAGGGATGACCCTGCTGGCTAGGGACAGGATATGGCAGACAGTGTTTTCACTCGGACCTCCCTGATTGCACAAGCACAGCAGAGCAGCCTCCCATCATAACATTACCCAGGCTTGGCTGGCGGATGCACGTTCAGCTGAAGATGAATGAATCTCCAGCAGCCTGAATTAAATGGCTTCAGGCAAGTATGAGACAGAGAAGAGAAAATGACAACCCCCACTTTTGACCTTATTGTGTCATCTTTTCTGTAGGAGAAAAGAGGCACAAAATTACAACATATGTAGAAAACTCGTGGTGGAAGGGACCGTGACACTAGAGGGGGTGCGGAGAGGGAACGCTGGCCCAGCCTGGGGCAGGAGGGGGTTTCTGAATGACTCCAGCTGACAGAAGAAGGTGCGCTGCAGAAAGCCTGGGCCCGGCTACTCCAAATGATGCGGAGGGATGTGGCTGCAGAGGCTCTATCAGCACACAAGGATCACCTTGGGGTGTACTTTGCATTGTCTTACTCTGCCAGGGGCTCTGCTGAGACCACGGGCTGTAGTAGCCATCTCTAGATGAACAGGGAACGATGTCTTTTTAACCGGAATGAAAGTCCTGGCGCCCGGGTACAAGGCGCAGAGGGGCTCCCCTGCCTCACGCCGGGCTGCGGGTGCGTGAAGGAGCCCTCAGGCAGAACGAACACACCCGTGCCGTGTCCTCTTTAAAACCCTCCGAGAGGGAAAAAGACACTGCCGGGGTGAGGACGGGAGCCAAGCAGCTGCTCGCAGTGTTGTGGGCACAAACACCTTGCTAGCTGAGAGCAGAAAAGAGCTTAAGAAGGGAAAAAAAACCCCCAGATAGTAAAGGCAAGTTGTTCTGTCCTTGCCGCGGTTCCCTCGTGTCCCTTCCGCCCCGGGAAGCTGGGGAATGGAGAGGTCAGAGCTCCAGCCGAAAGACTCGGATAGCCCCATCACACAGAGCCTCACGTCCCGCAGGTCAAGCGGGCTCGCAGCCGGGCACACCCTGGAGGCGGCTCCGCATCCGACCCGGCGGCAGCGGCGGTGGCTTCTCGGGCCGGAGGTTAATCCTTTTGCCCCGTGCAGCAGCGCCGTGCATTCCTGCACCCTCCCCAGCCTGGAAGTATCAGTGTGCTGTTTAATCGGCCCTGTCTCCCGGGAAGCGCAATCCTTGAACATCAAAGCTACATGCATATTCAACAGGGAGCGTGTCCTGCAGCGCAGCGCTGCTGACTTCAAATGAGAGGCGCAGCAGGCTCCGCACGGCTGTCCCAGCCTCAGTCCCCTGCTGCCTTCCCTGTGTCCGGCTGGAAATGCCTTCTCCCGTTTACCTTACGGGTACGCTGTGAGTGACAGAGCCTGCAGCTCTGCTCCGAACCAGGGAGTTCACCCGAAACTCCTGGCTCCGAGCCAGGAGCACACCCGAAATGCGGAGGTCGCCCGGCGCTCACCCCTGCTCGCCACGACGGCCGGGCCGTGGGCGTACTCACCAAGCAGGTGCAGGACACCCAGGAGGAAGAGCAGGCGCTTCATTTCGCAGCCGGCTGCCATCCCTGGGCTCCGCGCTCCCTGCCCAGCTGGACCTTGCACCTTGCCGGGGCACGTGATGGGCTCAGCCCGGAGGAGGCTGGAGGGAGCCGGGATGGGAGGCAGGTTTCCCCCAGCACGAACCTCAGCCTTGGTCTGTTCCAGAGGCTGGTTCGCGCTCAGCTCCTTTCCCAATCTCCCTGTTTCTTGACATCCATGGGGAGCCCGAGAGCCACTGAGGATGTAGTTGGGGAGGCAGGAGTCGGGGTCCCGCCAGCTTGGCTCACCAAACCTCGCCACCCCCACTCCCCCCACCCATCCAGGTCCAGCTGAAGGGTGTCAGGGTGAACACGCTGCGTGCACAACCCACGCCGCTCTCTCCTGCTGAACAGCGGCTACCTCATAATTACTAATGATGGTCTCCATGTATTTTCAATTAGCTCGCTTGGAAGGGAGCAGCTCCCAGCCTCGACTCGTAATTGTACTGTGGCCACCAGCTGATTTGATCGTTACCCGGCAGCGCCGGCACAGCACCACGCTGCTCCTGTGCAGGCTGCCGGGGGCTGCTGGCAGTGGCACCAGTGCACGGGGATGCCGCAGGAGGGGGGACTGCACCATCCCTGTCGTCTGCCACAGCATGGAGCAGTGCTGCATGCCGGTCCAGGCCCATGTCTTTACCACAGGTGTGTTAGGAGCAGAAAAGGATGTGGGAGAGCTATGACATCCTGAGAAGGGGGCAGCATAAAGATTGTGATGGAGGCTCGAGCCAAGGAGAGAGCTGTGGGGCTCAGCCGCCCTTCAGCTGACACTGGTACCAGCAGGGCAAGGGCAGAAGATTAGTGAATGCAGGGGTTTACTAGATGCCAGGAAGAGATTGGAGAAGTTTTTGGAAGGGTCATCCAATGGAAGGGTCATCCAGTGGAAAGGTCACAGACCACAAGAAGCTCTAACCTGACACCAGCAAGGATTTAGGAGTGCAGGAGTGGAAAGCAAACTATCTCCATCCCACAATTCGTGCTCTCCCTGCTTCCTAGCTTCCTACTTGGCAGACAGGCTGGGATGCCAGGAGAGAAAGCTCCTGAGCTGCAGCTCTAAGCCTGGGCATCAGCCAAAACACAGTCAGCACTTTCTGCCCAGGGAGCTTGATGCTGAGAGATGTCCTCGAGGTGAAAGGCTCCTGCACTCTAATTACCACTCACAAATCTCTCCCCGAGGACTCGGGGTGAATGCTGGCTGCAGTGAGAGGTCGTGTAATTTAATAGAGGGGGGAAAAATTATAAATCATGGATACTGGGCAATAAGAACTTGGAGGAAGGACTGCAGTGTGCAGAGGGCACACATTCTTGTCTGTAGCCTCAGCATCCTGCAGCACAGCCAGGATGGGAGAAACCACTCAAGGGACCCTGTGCAGAGAGCAGTGCCACAGCTCCTGAAACCCAGTGTGCTGGGATGTGCTCCACACCCTTAGTTTTACTTTTTGTACCCTGCAGGTGCTGCTTCTCAGTGCTGCTTGTCCCACTGAAGTTGATACTTTATTTTAAATGAGCTAGGATTCATCTGGCAAGTAGACAGAGGTCAAAAATCTGCTGTGAAACCCTGCTCAAGGATGGACAGTTCCTGTTCCAGCATTAGGGTGGGACAGGGCAAGGTAGGGCAATGACAGAAATTCTAGCTAACTTATTACTGGGGCCAGGTGCTCACTGTGGCACTGCTGAATAACCCAGTCAGAATAACCCAGCCCTTGCTCCGGGTCTCTCCCCATGGCTGGAGCACGCTCTTCTCCATACCAGCTTTTGTCATTGCTGCTGTCCCAAGATGCTGCTGTGCCTCAGGACCAGGCAGGCACAACAGAATGCTGCACAGGAGCAAGGTTTGGATCATGGCCACAGGGAGAGTGAAACAAAGTTGAAGGAAAGGAGAAATCAGTCCTCAGAAATTAAAGCAGCTGCCCTAATGCAGAGACCAGCACATTTTACTCCTTGCTGCCCGTTGGTCCTTCTGCTCCCCCGTGCTGGCCGCCTGCAATGCCCCTGAGGTGCAGTGAGCACATCACCACCACAGAGGGGAAACAGCACTCAGTGGATGCTTGACCTTCCCAGCACTGTGTTATAAATGGGCATCAAAGCCAAAATCACTGTTCGCCCTAGCCACCCAGCAGAGCCACCACCTAAAGCCCTTCAGGGATATCCTGCACCTCTCGGAGCTTCCCTGCTGTGCAACTGCATCTCTCCTCACCACTTAAAAGTTGTACCCTGCAACACAAGGGACGTCCCCAGTATGAGTGCTCAGCCCCAGCACTCCAGGAAAGGGAGCCCAGGGCTGAGCACAAAGTGGAGATGGTGGGGGCCCCAGGGCCCAAGGTGGATGACTGCCCCCCACACACACACACTTCCTGCAGCTCTCCAAACAGCCAAGCAGCAATGGCACTGTCCCCAGAAAGTCATTAAGTGCATGAAAAAATTATTCTGTGGTAACCATTTTACATGCCATGGCCTCCAACAGAGAGAGGGGAGAAGGCAGAGGTGTGCCAAAAACTGGCTCCAAATCCCCAGTGCTGAAGATATCCCCTGTGGGGGCTGGGCTGTACCCAGGTAGACAATGTTTGCCAGTCTGCTTGGAACAGTGTAGCATTGCTGAAGGTTTGAACCTAAAGCTAAGCTTAAATAAATGAGGAAAAATGCCCTGGCAGGTGACAGCCCCTCTAGTTGTTACATCTCATGGCTGCCCTTAAAGCAAGCAGCCCCTAGCATCAACCAGAGAAAATCTGCATGTGGGATTTCCTTTAATTTAAATAAAAAGATAGTCTTGGGTGCAACAGCCCCATCTATACTGCCAGAACCAATCTCTGGTGGCAGAGGAGCTGTGTGTTCCACCAGGAGGGGCACAGTCTCATTTCAGGGCTGGTCAGGAGCTGAAGCTGAATATCCAGTCAATCTGTGGACTTAAACCCTCTTTGGAACTCCATGCCGATTCAGCAAGAGGAACTCACCCAGCGCTTACAGGCCTCCATCAGCCACACAGTCACCCTACCCTCGAGGCAGCAAGGCAGGGGAAGTCACCAGAGGGGATCACATTTGATCTCAGAGCTACCTGGAAGCCACACTCCAACTCACTGCTTATCTTGTAGTGTGAAGCAGGGGAAAAAGAGCTTCCTGTTAGCGGTGACTGCAAGGAGCAGCTACGGAGCGACACCTGCGCAGATGTAGGGATGTGAGCAACCAGGTTTGCTTCTCAGCCCTGAGTCCACGCCAAACTGCACACTGGAACCAACCCACTCCATCCATCCCTGAGTGTGGCTGGGATTTCTTTTTATCCTTGGACAACTGAGTGTCTTCAACCACCACCTACCACTACCTACCCCAGGGACAGCTGCTAAAGGGGCCGTGGCTCATGCCTCACCTGTGTTCTTGTGGGCTGATGGCACAGAGTATGCCAAGGCAGATGCCATTTCTACCAGCCAGGTAGAAATACCTGGTAGAAATCCAAATAATCTCCTCTGCAAAGATGCTGCGTTGGCACAAAGCAGCCATTGAGTGTCCACAGCAGTGTCTGCAGACAGCTCCTGCCTCCACTCACACAGCCATGCTGCCAAAACACAGCTGCAACCAAACCAGCTGTGCCCAAACATTGCTTAACCCAAGGTGCAGCCTGCAGGGTGGAAGTCAGTCCCTGAGGTCTCTTCTGTGTTTGCCAGCCCAGCCAGTGGGAATTCAGTTCCTGGCTTAGGCTATTCCCCATTCTTGTGAGCCTACAGAACACACTGAGGTCCAGTGTTCACTGCCAAACACCAGCCTGAAGGAGTGAGAGATCTGAGTGGGCTCAACCTCCCCAGGTGCCACATTTGTCAACGGGGGTAGGTTAGACACTCGGGTTTTCACCTGTTTTGGCCAAACAACAAGCCAGACACGTTACCCGACAGGAACAGCCTCCAGGGCTCAAACCAGGCGTGCAGGAAGGAACCACACAACTGACTCACGAAATAACTGGCTTCGGGGAAGGCTGGGGGAAATCACCTCTTTCACCACTTGTTTTGATCACTGGATATTTCCCCATTCCTAAGACAATTCCAGGTCTTGGCCACATCAAAGCAAACAAAAAGCCGGATACACAGGACTGAGCATTTTCAAAACCTCTGACTTATCAGACAGCAAGCAAACCCAAGGCTTGAAACTCTGGAAAACTTCCCAAAAACTTAGAAAAAACCCCTGCAGTTCTTCCAAGAGATGGCCCCAGCAGCAGGTCCAGGCTCTGGCAGTGTTCATGACAGCCAGCACCCTCTGTAGCGCAGAAGCTCCTCATCCTGCTCTCCCCAGCTGCTTGGCGCTCCCAGAGCTGGCACTCTGCTCCTGTCACCGTAAGTACCGGATGGCCGACGGGGGGGAAAGCACCCCACAAAGCTGAAAGTCAGCCTCTGGGACCCGGTGTAAAGGAGAAACCTTTTATAAAGCCTCATTGGAGCCAGGAAGGGCATCACATGTCATTTCGATTACAATTCTTTGCTGGGGGAGGAGGAGCAGGGAGGCAAGGAGAGAATTAGTGAATTAGAATTAGACTTTGCCTTCATGTTTAAAGCAATTTGTTTCCTCTCTGCCTATCCTGCTGCTTTGTAATGACAAAAGTGTCACATCTGAGCAGCACCAAACTCCCCAGTTTGGGAGGAGGACTCTGCTGGAAGGTAACCCACTTCATTAAGACAAGGAAGCTCACCCCCCCTTCACTCTCCACGGCAGATATGAAGAGCTTCAGGCAGCACACCCTCAAGTGCCAACGCTGGGAGTGCGAGTGCAAAGTGATGAGCAGGACAGCAGATGCCGGAGCATCCAGAGTCACATCCAGTGACTGCTTTCAGCAGCAAAGGGAACATCCACCTCAGCGCATCCTGCACGAGATGGGGATGGCACTTCTTAGCCACCCTCCCCTCTCACCATGCCCACCTGCCTGCTATTGCCATTTCTCTGGCATCCCCATTTTATCGGGAGAAGGCACTCGGCTGCCCAGCACTTTCCGACTGCCTGTTCCAAACACCGGTATGGGCTGGCCAGGTCGTTCTCACATTCCCGTGCCAGCAACGGGGCGGCAGCTTTTGCCAAGACACTGCAGTCGTGTTTGAGCACAGGCAGGACATTCCTGCATTGCTAAACCCAGTACTACCCCTGCAGTGATGGGAAAGGAAGGAAATTGCAATTTCAGCAAGAAAGGGGTGGGAGGGATGACAGGGAAGAAACAACAGTGTGGTGCTCAGTAGAAGTGGCACGCTTCATACAACATCCCAGGGGATCACGGTTTTCAGCCCTAGCTGAATCTGAAACGTGGTGGAAATAATAATGCTCCACTTGTTCCAGAACTGTCTGTGGCTTTTACACACTGGATCATGTTCCATGTCTTCAAGCACACACCTGCCACGCTGTTCTGAGTTGAGAGGAGTCACTAATGACACCAGAGAAGAAAAAATAAGAAATCTAGATCTTTAGACATTTAAGCTATGCTTCAACTCTCCTTTCCCACACCTCTTTGGGAAAGCAGTGTACCACAAATGCATGAAAAGCCATTTCATTTATTTCTACTCTGTTTGCACAAGGGCTCTCAACTCTGATGTTAGGATGAACACCGTCACCTGGTTTATTCCAGCACAGTTAGCACATGGAAAATAGGACTCTGACAGAAGTTATGGCAAGTTACTTGGGCAGTAACACCATAAAGCTCTATCAGGTGCATGAGCACAAAACACTGAACAGCCAACATGCAGTGGGCTCACAGAGGAGAAAGGATGTACCCTGGCCATCTACAAGTCAACAGCGGTCATTCAAATTCAACACATCTGGTTTTTTTAAAAAATATTATTTCCTACTTATTTATTTTTCCTTTAATAACACAGTTTAGCATTTCAGAGTTCAGCATTCTACACTCTTACACACTGTCCTTGTTTATTAGCATTTAAACACAAAAAGACATAGCAAGACCTCCAAACACAAATAAATACAAAAACACAATATACAGTAAACTGAAATACAACATATAATAATGCTATTGGGAAATTAAGACATGTTGCTAATTCCTTTTTTTATTATTATTTTAACAACATGGTTATTGCTGAGCAATAAATTATACATTTTAAAATTGTTTTTCCCCCTAAAAGAAAAGGACGAGAACCACTGGTTACCAGATCACTTGCACTGTATCCTTACAGCTACTGATAATTAAGACAGGCAGAATATACACAATCAAATGAGGCTGGCCTTCTTTGGTCTTTGTTTTTGATCAGAAAACTGAACACAAGTGTACCGTTCACTGAAGAGTATGAGATTAAAGAAATGGATACACAAGTTTCAAACACATTAATTTGTATATTATTCTCAATCACTGATGTCTTTTCCATAGATAGTTCTCACAGAATTTCTTGGAAACAAATGTCAGCTTTAGTTTTCCCGATTATTATATTGTTCCATGCATCTTAAAGGTTATCCTACTTGTCTAAGGGAAATGGACCCACATTTAGCCCATCATCTCCTAATGGGGTATTTTTCACAGCTCTCTAGTCACCACTAATTCATTGGAGTTTTATACCTTGTAGAAAAAATCCTGAACTTCCCCTTTTTTTTTCTATAAAATTAAAAATAAAAGTATTAACCAAACAGCTATAAGAAAAACAAAATAGGTGGATTACACGATGCATCAGCAACGATGGAAGCTTGTACCTTCCCATTCCACAAGTACAGATTACACAACTCTCTGCCAGTGATGCAGGTCATAGTTGGAAGATGTGTCCTTTCACGTGTGAGCTATATTCAAATACAAAGCTCAGAACACTATGCAAGAAAATGACCTTTACGAATGATAATGCTGGTTTATCTCAGTAACCCTTAGACAGAGTCAAATTTTATCACCACGCATCGCACTGCCAGCAATGGAGCGTGTGAACACCGGCATTGCTAAGAAGTTAAAAAGTCCTTGCAGAACTGGCAACCAAATTAAAAGCTTAGTTCCAAAGGACCAAAAACACGAACACCACATAGACAACAAACCCTTCCCTAAACGGGTAGGTTAGTAAGCCACAGAGTTGGGATCCAGATTTGAATTTCACATCAAGTCTGGGATGTTTGAATCCAGAGTTTTGGTTCAGGTGCTTCTCTGTGAAATTCAGGACTTAATTGAACCCTAAGGAACTAATCCTAACTTGGAGGGAAAATAATGAAAAAACACAGCCTAGTATCTACACTGACATCATGAAATGGAAGACAGAAGCTGCAGTCTTGACCATATATTAGAAGAGAAACAGGAATAGTCAGATCTCTTATATGTTGTATAACTCTACTCTTCTAAATCTTAAGAGGATGTCCCTGAATCAGTGGTCCAAAGTTTTCCACAACCTTCCTATCTGGTGCTTCTCTGCAAAGGCCTAGATTAAGAGGCAAGAAAGAACAATTAAGCCCTCCAGATTTTGGCTTACAGAAGAAAGGAGAAAGCCCCACAAGAAAGAAATGGTCAGTCACACTGACTGATAGAACAAAGATGAACCCACTTCACTGTACAGTGGTATTCTCCCTCCTCAAGTTAAGAGGAGCATCAAACGAGACTGGTTTTGTTGGATGATTCTGAACAAACAGAGCAGGACACACGTTTGCTGCTGTTACTCACACTGACATGCTGTGCTTCACTGCACAGGTCTGGGCCACCATGCATGTACAACCCCAAATCACGACAGCTTGTATGTTTAATTCTAGCCCTTACTGTCCTGATGTGGGTCTTCAGGGTATGCCAACTTATTTTCCAGTTCCTTTAAGGGACAAATGTATTAAAAGAGTAAAACCTTGTGATTCGGAGATAACACTAGGGAACTGGAACCTCTCATTCAGTCCCAGCCCCAGGAGATTCCTTTTGTGACTCTGGGCAAATCACTTCACATCTCATCTTGATTTCCTTTTTCCAAAAAAACCAAATAGCACTTGCTATACACTGTACACAGTATTAAAAACTATTCTCAGATTAAACTGCCAAACCAATCCTTTTTACTGCAGTAGCTTTGACTTCTAGGTCAACCAGAATATCAAGGTATTGACTGAATAGGACAGGAATTCCAGGGAAGAGGTCCAGATGCTTTTTATCATCTTCTGTTCCCAAATTAAAGGAAATAATTTGCAATTAAAAAGTTGCCCATCACTATAGTTGTTTAAAATACAGGAATCTCCATATTATTGGAGCATGAGGAAGAACATTTGTCCTAAATTACAATTCAAAGTCTTCAGAAAAGCTGAATGAAGTGTTTGCTACATACAGGTCTTCAAACCTGAAAGATATGAAACCAGAGTTTGCCCTTAGCCAAGATCCTCCCTTAGCAGCAGCAAGTTATATTTGCACCAACTGATCAAGTATAACTTGGAGGAAAGGGTTTTGTTTCATCACTTCTACATAAAGAAAAGACTTTGCATATTTATGTGCATGCATGTCTGTGTGTATATGTATGTACCTACACACATACAAGTAATTTACAGAGCAAAATCTATGAGATCAGGTATGCAACCCAAGAATTTCCCCCCTCACCTATTTGTATATTTGCATAGTTAAATCATATCAAAGGCATCAGTACTGCAGTCATGTTTTTCACTCTTCTGCAGTGCAGGCAACTTTTCTTGTCGCTCCCTAAACGCTTCTCTATCTTGGACCAAACAGCACCAGTGTTTTAAAAACTAAACAAAATATCAACAGATACCCTGCACTGTTGGTGAAATGCCTATCCCAGGTGATGGAATACAGATACAAATAGGTGGTAGCTTTTAAACTCCATCTCAGCAAGCCATAATCGTGGCAAGCTAAGGAAACAGAAGCGATACAATTACAACCTACCATTCATGGGTTCAACACTTAAATCCCAGCTAACAAAAATCTCTATTACCTTTGCATTTGAGAAAGTCACCAGGCACAGAAACAGGCACATATCTTCATATTTCCTTTTCCAAGTAGAAAACACCACAAGAAAAGGAAATAAACTGCATTTCATTTTTTTTTCATATTTTTAAAAAAGCTAGCGTGTTTTTTCCATCAAAAGTATGCCACCCACCATTCCCTTTTCCTATTGCACATTCTCTTTGTGAAGAACAACATTTACAGTACAAGGCTGAAATCAACATTGCATATTGTAAGTCAGCAGTTGAAGGTGTACCGTGTAGACAGTAACTGAAACAAGACCCCAGTTAATTAGCTCAGAGAAGCAATGCAGACATGGTCATGCATCATAATCGCTGGCTGGTCTTTAAATACCCAAATAGTTTCATCCTGTTTAGGATTCAAGACTTTCTAGGTAACAGGTGCACTCACTCTGTGCTGAAGAGTGTACACAAAGGGCAACATCCAGACTGTCACACACACTGGAATCTCCCTAGAGGAAGCTGGAAACGGAAGAGGTTTGTACATAGCTTGGAGCATCACCGTGAAGAAAGAACACCAGCAAGAGACTTCAGCTGTGTGCTGCTAAGAATTACTAAGCAGAGGACTATATGGTTCTGTTGAACAAACTCTGTTCAAAGTAATGCAAATACTCTGGGACCCCCTTGAAATAATGGCACCCCCCAGGCATTTGGCAGGATTCAAGAGTATACCTGGGAGCAGGGTGTTGTCCCATGAATCACTTTAAACAGACAGTCCCTAGAAAACTTTGGATATCTCAGTCAGGAACAAAGAGAAAAAGGATAAAGGGCATTTCAGTGATGAGAGAAACAGTTAAATAACTTAAAAGTGTTGAGTAAAGCACCAGGTATCTTTTCCTTTCAACTTAGAGAATATACAGTGGCCTTGTTTTCACAAAATGCTACATTCTCCTTGCTGGAAAGCAGAGGAAACCGATTTCTATGTACACAGTAAGAACTCTACAGAGATGGCCCGTGAGTTCTACGGAGAAAAGGGTGTTACAGTCAAGGCTTCAGGTATTCCACAGCAGGCGGTGTCTACATTTGTGTAGCAAGATCTTGGATTTCACAGTACGCAGGGTTGGCAAACTGGAAATTCTCTGGCAGCTTCATGTAGTTTTAAAAAATAAGTGCAGTAGGCCTCCGTTTTATTAACTGTGATAAAAAGCACATATGCAAAAATATTTTTATATCGATAGCACATTACTGCATTATAAAAGCTGCCCAAGTGAAGCTGAAGATTCTGGCAGCTGGTGCTTTTGGCACTTGGGAGATGTGGAAAGCAGCATAGAGATCTGTGAAATACAACAGTGACTGATGTTTCTGCTACAGTGATCGGCATTTAGATAGTTAGCAGTGTTCATATTTAAACTTCTCTGTGAAGTTTCTGAGTCAATATCCCACCAAGACGAGATATTCAGATCTCTTAAAGCTACTAGTTTAGGCTGTGTGCAGACTCAGGAAGACTTCCCTATTGGTTTACACATTCACATGTTTCAAAGTCCTCTTTCAATCACCAAGGCT
Organism: Dryoscopus gambensis; assembly: GCA_013389985.1. Classification (NCBI taxonomy): domain Eukaryota; kingdom Metazoa; phylum Chordata; class Aves; order Passeriformes; family Malaconotidae; genus Dryoscopus; species Dryoscopus gambensis. The sequence goes on along the minus strand of WEIT01025484.1, from coordinate 12,416 downwards.
GGAAATGCATTTTTTTTTTCCTCCTCTTTTAAAGAGCTTGGATTTAGAAGCACAATTCTGTCACAGAAGTTGGAAACTGTAGTCACAAATCTGCAGAATATGCTGGGCCCTGCTTATACCAGAAATCTCCTCCGAGTCCCAGACTGAAACAGGATATAAACTGTTTTGAGATGGCCAAACGGTTTCATTTAATTTTACAAGACATGCATTAGCAATGGGAGGAGAGTCCTTTGGACATTTCCACTTGGGAATCCTGTTTTCAGTAAAATTCTGTGATGCACAAACACAAAAGCTCAGCTGCCTACATTCACAATTATTGAAATGACACAAGTTGAGCGAACCTTCGCCCTAAAGCGTAAGTGATGGGTTTACTTATGCAGCCTGCATAAAACTGCAAGTGCCATACAATTATATCTAGAGATACAGATGCAGGTATATCTATAGATATTTATCTCGTGTGCAGAACATCCTCCTTCCGTGCTAGAAATTAAATGCTAGCGTGTGCCTCCATATTTGAGCTTGTACCTGTTGACAGCCACGTACCATAGAGGGAGTACAGTACCCGGACAATGGAAGGCAAGAAAAGGAAGACAAGTTGCTGCTGACAGTCTGGACAGTCAGCAGCAGGCAGTATTCTAGCAGGTGCCTGGAAAACCCATGAAGACCACTTAGCATGCATTGTATATCCATAAATACTTCTTGCAGGCACTGGGTGTGAAGGCACAGCCAAAAAAGACAACAGCAAAGACAAGCTGAAATACAAAGGCATGAATTCAACTGCACCTTAGACAAAAATTGTGACTATGCCTCAAAAAAGCAGAAAACTGACACAGCCTGACATTAAAGGCTGAGATGCAATAGTTTTTTTCCAAGCCCATGAAGGCTGAAAACACAGTGGTGCAAGTCCGCTCTGCTTAAGCAGGATTTTAAAGAGCACCACAGTCAGGCTGTGTCTCTGGATTTGCTTGTCACAGGCTATTAAATAGAAGCAGATGAACACAGCAGGTTGCAATCAGCATGTTTCAGGGCTAGCAAATGCTTTCCACTACAGTTCAGGCTGTTACAAGAAAGAAGCCTATGCATTCCCCATTAGGATGCTTGTCTGCTATGAGAAGCTGCCATGAGCATCCATATTCACAGCTCCAGAGTTCTCAGATGGATTAGTTTCAAGTGATGCCACCTTACAGCCACAGGCATTAGAGGAAAAATGTCGCTTGCCTTCACAGTGGCCATGGAGACTGTCTAGTCCAAGCTCCATAGGAGCACTGAGCATAACATTTTGGCACCTCAATAGGATGGATTCCGCCATGGCCAAGTCATAGAAGCTGCAGAAGCCAAAGGAGTGGGCTTTGGCTTCTGTTTTGTACATTGCAAGGTACCTAAGGGCTCTGAAGACAAGGCTAAACATTATGCCTGAAGTCCAATTAAACTACCATTTCAGATATCAGAATCAATCTGAATAAAAAGCTATGGTTTATAAGCAGCACAGCACATCTAAGGCACATGTATGCATGCAAGCCACCATCACTGCATTAAGACATTGCTGGTTTGTCTTGAAGCAATGGCTGCTAGTACAGAACAAACATAGAGGCTTTTTTCAGCACTAATCCTCCTCCCCAATACTGAAAATACTATATACTGCTGACAGCATAATGTGCAACATATATAGCTTGATTGGAAAGCATGGGGCAGAACTTTAAAAAATGTACAGGATTCCGTTTAGAACTCCAAAGTTCAACAAATGCCCTATTTTAGGGTGAAAACAATTATAAATCTGATAATGATGCACAGCATCCATGAGTGATTTTTCCTTAATTTTGAAATAGTGTCATTAACTACGACATATATTGTAGGTTTACATTTCTAAAGAGAAATAACAGAATTGAATAGTTTTTTTTTTCCTATCACAAGTGATAACCAGTGTTTGATATCTTCTATTTTTTCTTCCAAGAAATATCAGTCTATCAACAGTTTTAAAATAAAATGTTTTCTGTAACAATAGAACTTTAAATAAAAATATGATTTTGATTCAGATACTTTTGAGAAGACATGGATACTTTTCCAAGATCTTCTGACAAAGTAATTATTAAAACAGAGACCAGATGAGGCCTTAAAAAGACAATATACTATATTTCAGACAAGATTGCACCTCAGTTTTTCAAAGAATATCATAATTGCAACATTACTTCATCTTCTTTTAACATGCTGACAATTTCCAGCTAGCCCACGTGTTAAGGGTTTTTTTTGTATTCTAGCTTAAAAGAAATAAAAGTCAGTAATTGATTCAGCACATACTGTATATGTCTTTTCACCTCCAATTTACTAGATCATTAATAAGTTAAAAAAATCCTCTCTGACCATAATCACTATCCTGATGAGGGATAAGTGATTCTTCAGAGCTCAAGTGTTGCTAGTTCTATTAAAAAATATACCATGGTATGATTTCTTAATGTGTTGCTACTTTCGCAATTGGACCCTATGCAGTTATGCCTTCAAACTCTTCCATCTGTTCCACAAGGTGGTTCTGTGAGCTTTAGGACCTCTGATTGAAGACAAACTGATATAAAACCCCCAAACGGAGTTGCCTTCTGTTTAATCCGCCTCCCCCAGTGTATGTCAGGGGTCTGGTAGATCCGATGTATCCACTATGACTTTAATAAAAATAGTATCATCTTTAATATACGTTCCATTCTCTAGAACAGTTTGAGCCACAAAGACTGGGCAGCCAGATGCAATGTTCATTTCTCCAGTTGGCTTCTTGAAACTGCTGCTGTTTGGATCTGGCTTGAAAGCATCTCCCAAGTGGCGTCGAGACGGTCCCTGATCCATGAGCATGAGAGTCACTTTCTGTTTGAAGGGCCAAGGAAGCAAAGCATCGTATTCTCCACGCATTATGACAAAAAACAGAGACAAGTGCGTCCCCTTTCCCATGCCATCTCCGTTCAGGTAAACTCTAGCACACATCTTGTAGCCAAAGTATCCAGTATAAAAGGGTTGGCTGTACAAGGACAGAGTCTTCCCCATGACTGCTTCTTGCTTCCGACGTTTATAATCTCGGATTTTCCAAATTAACACTCCGTTGTAACTCGCCGTTTCTAGAACCTGGAAGCGGAGGTCCATGTCAGCCAGACGAATGTCGTGAACACTCAGCATCTGATCGTGCCTGCTCAGCTGGGTCTCCAGCAGGCCTGTCAGGAGACAGAAAGGATGGGGGTGAGAAACGTGCTGTTTACTAAAGACTGTAAAAATCAATCGCCAGTGCTGCTATTGTGTACGAAAACACTTTCCCCCTTGAGAACCAAAGTACATTTGGATGAAGCAATTTCTACAGGCTCTAATTTGCTGGCTGGTATCTAGGTTAGTTGGGATTTTTACAAACGTGAGTGTTAATCGTACATGCAGTAAAAGTCCAATATTCACATTATCTATCCTGGTCACTAAACAATATAGATATAGAGGCTTCCATTTTGTGAAAGGAGACTTGGCAGCATTATCTGCAGGTTGCTATTCAGCAGGGAAGACCATGGAAGCAGTCATACATCCTATGTAATCCCTCTGAAATTCAGAAGCACTACTGATGACTCAAAACATTCTTTTTAGACACTACTTGTCTCAGAAGCACAGTGCTGTTACAGTGTCTAAACTTCATTGTAAAAGAGCAAAGAATTGAAGCATATATCTGTATTATATGGTCATTTATTCAGTTTGGAGGGAGGGCTGTGTCTTCTGTGTCCCCTTTCGTATTACTCTTTGGTTTTCACACTGGCAAAATTGACCAACATACAATACTGAGCTGCAGATGAATGCATAAGGCAGGTTTATCTTATATAGGTCTATTTCAATGTTAAGTTCTTTGTCACAATCATTTAAACACTTGCATATGATCTATACTATCTTGCAGAATTCCAGTCTTTATTCAGAAGCACAATAACCTTATTCTTAAGCAGATCTGTTTTCTCAGGATCAAATACCCCTGTGTAACAGGATCAGGATGGGTGGTTTCAGGTGGACAACCATACTGATCCATTCACAGGGGAGAAGAGTAGTAAAAGATGCTAATACACCAAGACTATATTTAAAGAAGCTGCTGAAAGCTATTAGCTATCAAAGATCAATTGAGAAACTGTTTATAATGAACTAACAGTGCAGTCAAGACAAGAGTCAATAAAACAAAATACAAGACAAGAATCAAGCCTAAGAAACAACACGGAAGCAATGCCACACCATCAACGAACGAAATCCACCATCTCCTACTCAAAAATCAGAAGAATCAGCATTACTGATGTTTCCATATAAAAGCCACAATGGGAGTGCCACTCAAGGGACACCGTTTTCCTCTCAGCAGCACCTCAGCCCATTGTGCTTACACTCACTTGTATTCCGAGCTCCTTGCCCTGCAGTTTTATCAACACTTTCCAGCTCAGTCACTCTGTTCTGGAGGGATTCCACACTGCTCTTCATGCTGTCAGCCTCCTCCCAGTTCTGTCGGAAGGGACGGATTTCTTTGTCCAGTTCTTTGAGTTTCTCTGCTTGACTGTCTATCACTCGCTTTATAAAATAATAGCATATGAGTTAAAATAACACAAAGACATTAATTTATGCAAATTAAATGAAGATTATAAGTTGGTAATAAGACTGAATTCCAATATAAACAAGTTTTGCTTATGTCAAGTATTTTAATAACACAAACCTTGAAAATTTAAAGGAATAGCCCAGGTATTTATGAAACACTTGAAAAATATTTAGTGCTGCATAGGTAGAACACTATCAGAATTACCAATAGACTTATTTTAAAAAAGGGACTTGTTAGTGTGCTCTTGTCTAAAGTAGTTTGATTTTTGTTTGATTTTTTTGTAAACCTTTCAATGTAGGAACAGTTTTCTGAATGCCTCTGTATTATCGGCTGATACTTGCTCGGTTTCACGTGAGAGTACTTCAACAACAAAGTATGGGCACAACTTACAGCTGTGTGGATCAAGTGGCTGCCCGTGTCCACAAGTTTATATTGGTTTACAGCAAAATAACTTATCCCTCCAGGAAAACATCGTTACTCTTGCACACACGGAACACGAGTGTACACATGTGCAAGCTCCCAGCTCACATAAATCAGTCATCAAAGCCTAAGTTATTATGTGCCCATAACTATATCAGAAGCCCTCAAGAACGTAAGCAAAACTACCACTTCTGCCCCCTTAAGTACCTTTAAAATTCCCACTCTTACTTCCTAAACTGAATAACCCATGCATTTTGAAGGTACTTTCTGTTGCATCTTTTTAAGAAACCAAGAAAAAAAAAAACAAGCCTGGCTGGTTTTGGAAAGGCATGAAATATAATACTCAAGAAAGAAATACACAGAAAGGCCAGTATTCTCTGAAAGAGGGACATTACAAGCACTTTAGAATATTACAAATATAAAGAACATATTTCCCAGTCTACCTCAAATCTAATGCAAGAAATACACAGCACTTCACATTATCACAGCTAATTTGGACTAGCAGGAATTTTAGCCAGAACCCCATAATCAGTTGTGAAGTTCATATGATAACAAAAATATCTGATACAAGAAACTACTTTTGCTACCACCTACAGTTAAATTCTAAATCCAACTTTACAGTTTATCATCATATAGAGCCAACATATGTCAAAATTATTTTTCATTTCTTCACAAAAATGAAGTGGCAGTTGAGTAGAAAACAAGAAAATAAATTTATTTTGCATTTGCCTTCTGGTTAGCCATGTGGATTCAGTGTTCCCCGCTGACGGGGAAAACCCTTCTGCCTCATGCAACCTCCATTTCCCCTTTTAGCCATTAGCTTTTAATCACGTGGTTTCAGTTATACTCAAAAGTCTGTAACCATTAATTGAAGGTTGTCAATTTGATGAGCCAGCTAGCAAAATCAGGTTCTAAGAGTTTTATTTTTTGTCTCAAAACCACTGAGCAATCTAAAGTATTTCAGGATTAACTATTTATTTCTATGTTCATGTTTTAAAACAAGTTATGTATCTCTCGCTTCCAGAATAAGGGCTTTGTGAAGAAAAGCTGTGCACTGAATCATAAATGCCAGGGGTATGGGCCCACTAAATGTATGAAGCAGCTTGCCTGGACTTACTAAATATCCCTACCAACACAGCCACACCCTCCCACCGGGGCTGATGGTAATCAGATCAATAAAGCAGGGAAGGGCTGTCAGCCATATATAGAAGGAAACACACCACAGAATGGCCTGGATGCATGTTGTAAGAGCAGAACCGAAAGATTTGGCCACCAGTTCACAGTTAACATGCAAAAGTAAACTCAAAATATGCCCATGTCTGGTATTTTTCTTTTACTTAGACCAAACATGAACTCTCCAAGGCAAGAACAGTAACGTGGCTGGGGGTCTGCTCAGTGCCTCGCAGCTTGCACCTCTTTGGACTAACACAGCATCAAATAAAATAAATTATCACAGTTTTACATAAACTGGGAAAGTGCTAAACATGCAGAAGAATTGTAAGCTATTCTTTTGGGAGAAGTTTACCCAAAGTTGTTATTCGGAACAACTTCTCTTCATCAACCTGTGCAACATTCTACCTTTGTACATGCATAACCAATTCTGGTTTAGCTGCTTCTGCTTCACACTGGCAAATGTGTAGCATTTTTATCTCCTGTACCTTGACATGAGAATTCAAGAGATACAAAATAATCACAAATAAGACTTCAATTTAATTTTTAAAAAGCAGTGGGATCTCTTATCTTTTTACCCTACAGGGAGTCAACCTCCCTCCTGCTGGGAGGTACTGATGTACTAAATCTGAATTTAATACAGCAGTGGAGATTTTCCATCTAATTATTCCATTAGAAAGCACACAGATGTCTCACACTGTACTCATAAATTTTCAAGTAGATATCAATTTTCTGCATGCACTTTTTATTCTAGTAAGTGACCTCTACAGCTCATTAATCTCGAATTATGTGCTTGGCAAACCATTGTGGGCTCCTTTTGATGTTGATTTTCATATAGGGTTTTGTTTGGCATTTCTAACAACTTCCAGAATTTTAGCATTATACTTACTAAAAGAATTTCAGAAAATGTCATGAGGAATTGAAGAGTTGTAATGGACATTTCCATTGCAATGATAGCGCAAAACTGGAAAGCTAAAAACCAGACTAGATAAGGTACTACCTGCCTTGGAAAAGAAATCACGTGTCCTTCTCCTCTGAAGGAACGTATTACTCATCAAATCATTTTATGTTCATGAGGCCACTGTTTCTTCTGTCCCTCAGTACCTCACGTCCCCACTCTGCTTACGACAGGCTTACTCATATCCTTCCATTTCCATATGAAAGGCTGGATACCGCATGTGAAAGTTCCTCTCCACGTGACAGCAGCCAAAAAAAGTATCACACACCCTTGGTAAAAACACTTTCCCTAGAGACCAGTCTATAGAAAACTCATTTTACAACAACATCTCTAGGCTGAGGTTCCTGCCAGTGCCTGGACTCCCTTCGTGCATTCACACTGGTTGTGTCAGATGCCTCGCAGCGCAGATGATGCTCAGTGATGCTGCTGCTGCTCCCCAGCCAAAAAATGTCACCTGACAGCCAATACTGGAACTGTACTAGACACCAGTAGCATTAGTAGGTCTTGGGGGACTAAGCAAATATGCCTTGCCCAGACCTGAACTGGTTAGTGCAGTATCTGCGGCTCCTGTGTAACCATGGCTGCTCAACACGACCCAGGAAAAGAACGGCTCACAAAAGGTAACTAATTCCTTCCACTCCTGGTGGGCAACAGAAGGAGGCTAACCATGTTGTCCAGGAAAAAACAAATTGAGGTGTGTTTCCAGGATACCCTTAACAATCAGATAGAACCAGGAAATTCCACTGAGTGGAAGGAATCAGGTTGAAATAGCTTTGAAATACAGTTTAGCTTAAAATAACCAAATTGAAATAGCTGACTAGAGGAAGTAAAGAGCAGGAGGGAAGAAAAAAAAGAAAGAAAGAAAGAAAAAAAAAAACAGAAAAAGAAAAAAAAAGAAAAGAAAAAAAAGAAATAAGAAAGAGCAAAACATTTTCTCTAGTACTTATTACCACCACAAAGCCACCTGTTGGAATCTGCTGCTTTGTAGTGGTTTGGTTTTTTTTTTTCCCTAAACCAACCATTTGAAAATTGATTTTGCTAACACTCACAGCTCGAGGAAATCACAGATATTGCAATCTGTCATTTAAGACAATAATGAAAAACTCTGCTCTATATTTTTTCCATTTCCACTCTCATTGCTGGCCATAGAGACAGCATGTCTAGAAACTCTAGGCTTACAAATTAACTTACCTCCTGGTAGATTCAATCAGCAATACCAGTACACACAAGGATTAGCTCCCCAGTGTCAGAATGCAATACTGCAAGCAGGCAGCCATATCCCAGACCATCATCAGACAAGTAACAATGAGTAAGGCAGGCTAAGCTGGTTACTACGTGGGCAGGTCGTGGAAATAAATTACTGCTATAAGGAAAAAGGTTGCAGCTGCCAAACTTGAAGGTTTCCCTATAAACCATCATCAAGGGTCTCCAGGCTCTGAGCTCCTGAATGTGCCACCCTTTGAATTTTAGCCACACTCTGGATTGGATACTTTTATCTTTTTTGAGTACCAACATCGGCAGTTTATATGTGAAGTGAATAGAAAGTGAAAAAGATAATTTTATTTACATTCCTTTAAGGTGGATGCCACAACAGGTATCTGATATTCTAGCAGCAGACATACTACATTAATGTGTAAATGATACCTCCACAATTGCTTGCTAAATATATCCTGGGGTTTCCATAATTGTGGTTAGTATCATGCAAGCTAATACAAATTCCCAGCACCCACTTTCCAAATCAGGTCTGAATACAGAATTTCAGCCTGGGCTAACCACTATGGCAGAGCATCCAAAGGATTTCTAGTTTGATGCTGGCTTGTGGCCAGGTCATTCAAAATACAGAACATGAAACTCAAACCTATGAGCAAAGGAGTAACTAGATACATTTTCATCAGAAGGACAAGAGAAATGTGCATTTTTTAAAAGGGTATTAAAATGCATTATGCTATGTTTGAATTAAATCCACACCAGACTGATCTCACTCATGATTCATTTTTTTAAAATACCAGCAAGTAGAAAAGAAATATACATAATACTTGACAATTTTAAAGTGCTAATCTTGCCCTTTGGTGTGACAGTACTTCCTTAAGTAGTCTTTTTCAAGTAAAAAAAAATTATTATTCTTCATATAAGCTTTCTATTTCGTTTTCAATCTTTTCCCTTTTTAAGTTTTTTTTGTTTGTTTTAATGTAGGCTAGGCAATTGCAGTGTTTTAGTGAAGTATCTTACCGCATTAAACACAACAAACCAGAAGAAAAAAAAAAATCAGAATGGCTCTCTAATAAGGTAAAATCTCTCCCCCCTCTTTTTAATTAGACCACCTCACTTCACAAGTGTAAAGGCACAGAACAGAAGCTACTACCATTTCTGCTTTAACGGGGAGATTCTAAATTTCTTACCTGTAAATGAAGTATTTTAGATTCATTATTCCGCAGCATTTCCTTCTGTCTTTCAATTTCTATTTCAAAGCTACAAATCTGATTATGTAAAGTTTGTATACTCTTGTTCTTTTCCAAACTTTCATTCTGGAGCAAGGCCACCTGGAAAAAATTCTACAATTACTCCTGCCAAAGTTTCTTAAAATACCTATAACTTTGTTAGTTTCAAACTATCTCAAACACATGAAAGGGACAAGATCCTAATAAAATCTCTCTCAATGTCTTGCAAATAATTAAACTAAAAAACCCCCAACATTTTGATAGCTACTGTTTCACTTCCAATGTATGGCATTGGCACAGCTTTGGCTTAAGCGCAGATGGGACACAAAACCAGCAAAGAACTTGTGTCTAAATGTAACATTTTCTTTATTCATTTGTTTTTTAATGGCTTGGTTTCCTGGTTTCCACCAACTGACTTGGGAGTTGCTTGGAGTTTGGAAGAAACAACCTAATTCACTCTAGATCAGTTTTAAGAACTCGAGCCCTGCACAGAAGGGACACCAGAGACAAGCTGAGCTGGTTGGATCAGGGAACATTAATCTTCTTCACCTACTCCAAAATCTATCCTGATCTATAGTAAATTTAAGGAAAAACATCTGCATGGGATTGACTTGACTTAAAAGAATGTGATGGTGATGAAAACTCTTGAAATGAGTGAATACAGAAAGGATCCATGCATTTGGAGGACAATCCAATGGTGCCTACTAATAGAAAAGACCAAAGAGCTACAGACTGTGAATTATCTTCTCTCTCTGTACTGAAATTTTATGAATCTATTCATTAGTGACTCATTCTGTTTTTAAAACATGAGCCTTGTTAAAAGAATATCATATTATATATCTCCTTGGGGATGAAAGTAATACAGTAAATATTTTCTGTCACACTGCTTAGTGCTTGTTCATTAATGTGGTTTGGAGAAGGGGGCTGCTTGGTGGCGGTGCATTGCTTTTTTGAGAAATCTAGTTTTTCCCCAGGCAAGATTATTCAGCAGCAAAAATATAGAAAACAAACACTTGGGCACAAAATGATGTCTGGACATGCTCAGACTATTTCATGGATAGATCTTTATACAGATATGAAGCAGCACCATTTCAGACCCAGAAGAATTTTGATAAATGTTTCAAATTAAGACCAATTACTTGGATGTTTCATGTTCTCAAAAAAAATCTACTCCCTGGCCTCTATTACAGGTGCTAGTTTGAGGTGAAGCCTTCTTCACCTCTGATGTGGGTGCCACTGCAGAATTCCATCCCCCTAACTGCCCTCTAATCAGACACCATCACCAAATCCCTTATGTGTCACTGCATTCCTAGCAGAATCTAGCCTGTTTGAAAAGGTAATTAATCTCAAATCTCTGAACCAGCCTAAACTAGCCAAATGACCATCAAAGTCCACAGGCATTCAGCAAGTTCATCAGACAGGGGCCCAAAAATACAGAGATACTATAATATATGTGTGGGTATCTACTTTTCAGTACAGTACAGTATGTGTGCATATACACACACAGGTTGGTTCTGCACTTTATGCATGGAAAAACTGGCAAAAGAAATTCAACAGAAATGAAACAAAGCTCAGTTTGTCAGTGCAGAGAGAGAAGCAATACTGAGGCTAAAGGAATGCATGCCTAGGTACTAGAAAAAATTTTCAAGTACAAGCTTACATTTAAACCAGTATCTCTGCCTCCCAGATATTTAAGATCTGCTGGGTAGACACTTCATTTTTTTGCATCCTCCATTTCCTTAATGAATCAGAGTTCTTTAGTTAATTGTGATCTTTAC
>WEIT01025481.1:28943-44846 GCA_013389985.1 Dryoscopus gambensis | reverse complement strand
ACAGATGTATGCACATGCATATCACAACACAGCACACAGTCCCTCAAAAAGGTGTAACATGAAAGCACAGGGTTTTACAACTCTTTACATCAACAGAGCAGCCAAGGGAAAGTCCGGATGTTTGGAATTAATACACTGCATTTGCTGAGGCCAGGCTATCCAGAGAAACAGGTTGTGCACTGCCTCTTTGCCTCCCTCTCAGGTAGTCCTGAAGATAACTCCTATGCATATTCAATCATTTCTATTCTTGTAAAAATGTGAACATCTTTGACAAAAGCGCAGTATAATACTGGTCACACACTCGCTTTATTTGAAATAGGAGATGGTGAAAAGTCAACAGACATTAACACATTGGAGCCCATCATTACCTGGAAGGACTTCCAGAAGACCATGCCCTGGGAGATTGTAGTGTTGGTTGGAGGAGGTTATGCCTTAGCAGCTGGATGCAAGGTACTGATGCAGATATTTTTTTTTTTTATCCTCCCTCCTAAAAATATTATCAACCTGCTCTTTTATTCCTTTGCATGCTCCCCAGTTTGGATTCATGATGNAATGCAGAAAGTATTGACCTAAACTTTGTTTATTTGCTCGTGGGATTCTCTGATGCAAACTGCCACAGAGAGAAGAATCTGTTTGACAAACATACCAAGTGTTTAGTAATTCTTGTGCTTCTGTCCTTTCCCCAGACCTCTGGCCTCTCTACATGGATTGGACGTCAAATGCTCTCCCTGAGCAGCCTTCCCTACTGGGCTGTAACTCTGCTGGCTTGCATTTTGGTGTCCATGGTAACAGAATTTGTTAGCAATCCAGCAACCATAACCATCTTTCTGCCTATTTTATGCAGCATGGTGAGTTAAAACAGTGACATTTTTAGTCTGTTGTTCCCTGACAGGCTTGTGGGAATTTTTTAGGATGTCAGGGTCTTGGCACTCTGTTCATATGAAACCCAGCCTCAGTTCCCAAGCTACTGTTCTGTAGTCTTGGAACTAGGAAAAATAATATAATTGGGCAGCCAAAAGCATATTTTAGCACGAAAGAATTTATAATACCTCTCAGACAAAGTGCACTGAGGAATTCATATGCCAAGTACAAGAAAAGGTGATTATGGAATGATCAAGACAGGTGAATTTCACATAAAGCTTGAGATACTTTTATTAATGGTTCTTTTTAATGTATTGTTCATTAGTTAGTAGTCACCAGCTCCGTACTTGTAAGAAAAGACTGCAGTGCTGAATTTTGTTTCAGATTTAAAGTTGTTCAGAGGGGTGATTTGGTAAGCATACTGTCTTCCAGCATGGAAAACAGAGATGTTTGTAAGGGGCAGAAAAAAAATCAGGATCCTATTGACAGAGATAGAAGAAAGAGAAAAAATTTCATTTTATATTGTAATAGCAGTTCCAGAAAATTTTATTTATTTTTGTAATGTAATATGAAGCTTTTCTTACCAGGAGTGTAGGTCATTAATCATCTTTCCCTATTATAACAATTTTATGGGATTGTCCCAAAGCATATTATGAACGTGAACAGTTCTGAGTTAATAGGAAGATGTGGTCAGACAAAAAGAACTAATTGTGTTTCTGTGGCCTAGGAGTTCAGATTTGCTTCTGCTCCATGCAGAAAGAGACTCTCCTAAAAAGTATTTAGAGCAGTAATCTATTTGTAGTGTGAACTGCCATCTTAAGGCAAACTCTATTTTTTGATTGCAAAAGTAACCTGGAGACACTCCCCTCCCCAAAATGATGGTAGCCTTGTTTACCCTTTCCCCCTTTCTCTCTGACATAAAATCAGGCCAAAGCAATGTAGATGAAAATGCAAAATTCTATCACCACTGGAAACTGCAGTAGAAGAACCATTCTTTAGCCCACTCTAAATAATATTCCATCATCTCAGCCTTCTCACCATGCAAGCTTGGATCATGAACAGCTGGTTCTCTTAACCACTATTCAGGAGGACATCACATAATGGTCTCAGCATATTCAGCAGCTGGAAGAAGCAAGTTGTTCATGTTCGCCTGCTGTGACTTCTCTTGGATGAAGACTGAAGTGGCAGTCAGTGTTAAACCCCAGAAGACTCAATACAGAATGACACAGAGAACAAGTGGGACAAAGTGGCCTAATAGTAGCAAACTCCACCCTCCCTCAGTGTGAAATGCCTCAAAAGATATCCCTGGAGCATGACCAGCTCAAAATTATAGCATTGCTTTAAAAAAACCCAACCATCCAAAAAATACTTCCACACTTAAGTTTAGAAATTAGGCAGATGTGATCCAGAGAAAACAGAGAGGGTCCTTTCATACTAATTGTCAACAGTGACTTTTATCAATTAGGTAAAACACCTCTCTCCCTCTCTTCTTCCAGTCAGAAACACTGCTTATCAACCCTTTATACACCCTGATTCCTGTCACCATGTGCATCTCATTTGCGGTGATGCTGCCAGTGGGTAACCCTCCAAATGCCATTGTCTTCAGTTACGGGCACTGCCAGATCAAAGATATGGTGAGTCTTGGGACTGGGCATATCCTCCCATGCTTCATGCAACTCCAACACCTAGCCCCACCTTCAGCTGCCAATAATAACAATGATTATACTGCTGCAATAATAATGATTATATTGGTGCTAATACTACGTAATGATGTCTGCACTGCTGTTACATAACAGAGCCGTCAGGTTAAGAAAAACCACAAATCTGCTGTAGGACACACACTTTTCTTATCTTCATTTTTTAATGAATGTAAAGGTCTAATGAGCTTCAGGAGTATGCAATTCTTTGCATTGACCTGCTAAGACAAGAACAAGAGAGCATGAGAAATTAGATTTATCACATACCTCCGCAGTAAGTCACGTATCACCGTATTATGTGACTTTTATGGGTTTAACTCCCCATTCTGGTTATCAAGAATGAGAAGTTTGAGATTATCAAGATTGAGAAGTTCACAGTGAACTGCATTAGTCTCTAACCATCACTCCTGAATATTCCCACAACATATACCCTGACACACAATACTCATTGTGCTTTTTTCTGGCTCTAGAAATCACTATACATAAATTATCACATGATATCTCAGTCAATATAGATCCTTCTGCTTTCCTTTTTTCCCTGTGTTAACTGTTTTTAATTAAGTGGCTGTGATGCATTTTGCTTTTGCAGGTGAAAGCTGGCCTGGGTGTAAATCTGATTGGCCTGGCTGTTGTCATGGTGGCCATCAACACATGGGGAATTAGGCTCTTCCAGCTGAACACCTTTCCAGAATGGGCAGCAGTCAGCAACATCACAAGCCAAACGTAATCTTCAATGAATAAAAAAGCAAAAGTGCAAGACCAAAGCAAGTTGGGACAAAATATTGTGCCTACATTTCACATAGGAAAGAAAGAAGGAAACTTGGGTATACATAGCACCAGGATCCACTGCAAAACCATGACGAAAATCCACAGGGAGGTCTTCTGCAACAGCTTTTCTGTTCTGAAAATCAGTGTGAGTTAAAAGGAGAGATTAGCTTTGCTCTGTTGCTGCTTTCTCTGGGATACCATAACTCAGAAATAATCCATTCCTCCAAATAATCTATCTATAGCTTTTTCATGCCTTAGAGCAATTATGTAGGACTTGTATGTAGGACTCCAGGGGCAGAAGGCAAGCACACATACACTGGTGTACTCAGCAGTAGCAGATTCAGTCCTACCACTGACTTATGGTGAATGTAGGGTGAGTCTTATTCCCAAATCCAGGAGAGTTTTATAATCCTGCTTCTTCTGAAGGCAAATTATTATTCTTTTGAGATGACTCATCACTGTTTTGCAAAAACCACTTTCCCACCTAACTCATATGACCTGGACAGAAATCCAGCTACCAACTACCAGCTGCAGCACTTCAAAGGGATAATAAAAACCTTCAGAGAGGAAAGAGAAATCTCCTTGGAAGGAGAATGTGTTGGGTTTTTTTCCACACAGCACTAGTATAAATTTCCAATATTGCAGTACTTGCAATCTCTGCTTTGGAAGGAAGTTTCAGGAATGGAAAGTTTTGTTCAAGACCTTCTTTCTCATTACTGCAGTGGGAGTTCTTTCAGCAGGAGAAGCTGTGAGCAGCAAAATCTTACCAGGCCAACACCCTCATCGCTCTCCTGTCTCTTTGGCTGCTGTTTAGTTATGGACTTATGATTCCCCTGACAGTCTCATCCCCGATGGCACTCAGCACTGCTCCATGAGTAAGAAGGGAGAGGGCTGAAGTGGAGTGGTGCTGGTGTATCTCCCCATCCTGTGCATTCACTTGAACATCACACCCCCTGCTCTCTAGCAGCCCAGAGAACAGGAACTTCAAATGTAGGAAACTGTGACATAGACTCGATAACTACCAAGCCAAAAGGCCAATCTCTTTATTTCTCATCAACGAAGTGAATGCCCTGCTTTCCTGACTGGATCCCTGTGACACATTAAAACTTCTCACGTATTATCTCCAGTTTTTAGTAATTTTCCTAATGTCAATACATTTAAGCTGTATATTACAATGATTGAATCTCGTAATCACACATACACTTTAACGAATTTTTATGCTTTCCACTTTTAATCTAGGTTCTCTAGTTGATAGTGTCAATGTCTATTCTGCAAAAATAAAATGGCAATAAAATAAATTATTCACTACTGCACATTCTGGTGCTCCATGGATATATTTCACCCATAACCCACCAAGCCCTTAGAGAAGCAGTGTTCAGACAGCAGGAGGTGTTGGTTTACTGCTTCTGTCCAGAGGGATCCCACAGACTTGTCTTGGAAATAAACAGATACAGTAAAAGGTCATAGGCTGGCAGAGGGGGAGAACCATGGGAAAAACACAAAAGCAGGTCTTAGCCCTTGTTCCAAAAGCAGAAGGCTGCATCCTTTAGCAAAACCATTGCTATTCCTGGTAGTTCCTGTAAATTTCATTTTGAATAGCAAAGTGTTCCTGTGCAGCAGTGGCTTAAAGCATCCCCATGACCTCCTGATGCATAAAACAAGACCTTGGGCTCACTTTTTCAACTCTTCTCTCATCTCACCAGCTCCTGTGTTCCCCCTACCCCAAGCCTGCTGCTCCGATGCACTCCAGAATACAAAGCTCACACTAGCCTCTGCCATGCAGATCATCCATACCTCTTCTGCTCCCCTCCCTGGGTGTTTCCCTGCTCCTCAGGAAGAGGCTTCTGCTGAACGTGGACCCCAAAATGGTGCTCTAAGCTGAGGCACTCTGACCTCCCCCTGGCACAAGCCCCACCCCGAAGCCCCAAGAGCAGGAGAGGAAGGAGCTGCAATGCCGGTTCACCAACATGGGCAACTTCCTCCAGGAACAAGCACTGCAGCGGGTGGGGGTGTCTGCAATACCAAGTTTTGTCCCTACACACAGCAAGCAGAACATCTCTCTGTTCACAGTGCCTAAAGTTACTTTTGACCATTCTTCCCCTGCCAAGAAACTCCGGCTTGCTTTCTTCCCACGGCTTCAGCTGCTCTGCACCTTTTACTGTGCACTCATCTTCTAATCCTTTTCACTTCACGCTCCATCTACCAGCATCTTCCCATTGCCTTGCTGCTCAGCAACAAATCACTCTCCTAATACTGATTTCTCAGCTCCGCTCAACTCCCATCTCACCTTGCTATCCCAGACCTTTCCCAGGGGATATGAACATGGGGATATTCTCATTTGTGAGAGATGAGCTCTTCAGTAAGAACAACAGCAGCAGGTAAATGAAATTGCTTGGTGCTGTTGCACATCTCAAACAATATTTCTTCAGAAACATTTCCAAGAGGCTCTGGTATAGCTTGTGTCTCATGAGGTTGGTGCAGAGGCATTTGGAGTGGACTCAGGTGAGGCATTTCCCCAACAGACTGCTCTTCCTCCTGTGTTGGTACTCTTGGCACACTTCCATGTTCACAGCTGCTGCCACTTGTCACTGCCATGTCCCACCAGGCAGTTGCAGGAAGGCAGTGTGCTGTCCTGGCCTTTTTTCCACATCAGATCAGTCAGTGCACACCCCATCACCAGATTCTGCCCTTCATTGCTGCTCTCTTTTTTTTTTTTTTTATTATTATTATTATTATAAATGACAAGTGGACAAAGAAGTGTGAGATTTTTCACTCGTAAGTTACAGTGTTCTGTCACTCAACTTCAGATTTGTCTCTACCAACAACCAAGGCAGAAGTATTTTCTTCAGAGGGCAAATAAGCCTGATTTCAAATTAAGTGATTGCCAGATGCTTTCGAGATTCAGTTCATACATCAAGCTTTAAAAACAAAAATTCTGCTTTCAGCGCAGAATTTATCCAAAGAGTAGAACTGCATTAACTAGTAGCAGTATACTATTTTACCTTACATTTTTATATTACCTTTCACTAGAATCCTATTAAGGCTACATATATACATATATTTTAATATTCCTGATTTAAAACCTGAACAATTTAGCTGAAGCAAATTGAGGTGATTTATACCGAGCAATTACACATTCCATAGCTGACAGAGTAATGTTTTATTTCTCAGGGAAAAAAGCAGAGCATGATAGCTGTACTTAATACTTGTACAGGACTGTTGAATTCTCTCCGGTTTGCAGAAAATTTGAGTAATAGAATTTGAAACAGGCCCTTTTATTTATTTTTTTTTCATATGTTGATTGGTATCTTACTCATTACATTGCATCTTTGGGCACAAAAAGTGCAGTGGTCAGAGAAAGGCTCTAATCTGTGGAATTATTCTGTTGCGGAATCCATGTTTCTACACAGAAAACAAAACTGTGTGTTCCATTCCAGCATTTGGGCTCACATCATAGGAAAGTTACTGTGTAGTTATGGTTTGAGTCAGTGATTTGCAGGATTGGGGTATTTATTTTTTTTCCATGTGTATTAAAGACTAAGGCCAGAATTGACTTTGGCAGGAGCATCTATTCTGAGGGCAAGTTATGAAATTTATTTTTCAGAAAGTAAAACTGATCATCTGTGATTAATGTATGTTTCATGTGAAAAAGCAAATAACCTGCAGAGTTATTTTATCTCAGTACAAATTCCATAAAAATGACCTCGCTTTAGGAATTTGTAAAATAAATGTTAACATGTACCACCAAGAAGTCTAACAAACAAAACTGCGTATCTCTGTTTTGTCCCTCTGAGGCAAAAATAAAAAGAACTGTACATGAGACTTCCCTCTGGATTTTAGCAGCAACTTACACAGACATCCACCATCACTTCCTAACACCCAAAATAATTTTGCATCCCATACAGAATATAGATTTTTACATATGCGTATCAATGCACAATCTTGTTTCTGCAAACACAGATATAATCCAGGCTTGTGAAATCAACACATTATTAATTCCAAAAATTCTAATTTCTTCCTTTGCAAAGTTTCGGTTTTGCCAGGGACGGAGCACACATCATGAGGCAGCAGGCAGTGGTATTGGGATGTAAAACCACTGAACATTCATGTGAGTGAAGTTCTGTGAGGTGTACCCACAAACTTTATTTGGGTTCTAGTGCCCAGTAAGATAATAATTAGCTTTGCTATCTGGCTTTTTGTTTATTTTGGGTATTAACCCTTGACTGCATTCAATGGCAGAAGAGCCTTAGGGTAGCATTTTCCCACACAGGATAATACTCTCAATCCACAGTAAATATTTTAGAAGTCTATTAGTAGCTCATATATTCTTTTTCTCCCATTTTGCCTTGAAACTTCAGCTCCAGGATATGTCTCAAAAGAATCAAGACATGAAAATGAATACAACTGTTTTCAGCAAAGGAAGGAAGCCTGCATATTTGAGCTGGCGATCCTAGCTGTCCACACAGGCATTTGAAATGGGCATAAATTCACAGAGCCCATGTTAAGTGGGAAACTTGCTCCCAGGTATCTTCATGGAGCATCCATCCTTTGTGTCCTGCTATGACACCAGTGCATCCAAAGCACTCTGAGCCCCCAGATGCAAGACCTGCATCAAGCAGTCATTATCTATGCTCACCCTGCGCCCTCAGAAAGGTAAGGTTAAACTTGAGTATCACCTAGGATAACCTCAGTCTAGGTAAAATGTGTTATACAGTAGTTGCAAACTCCACACCAGCTGTGTTACAATGTTATCCAGATTTACAGCTCACTATGCGGGAGGAAAAAACCCAGCTTGAGCTAAAATCAAAGTGTTGCAAGTAGTGTGAAAAACCTCAGAAACCCTGTCTTTAATATTAATGGCCAAATATTGTTTCCATAGCATTACAGCTGCAGCTTTTCACTTCCTAATATGATAGGGGAAAAAAAAAAATAAATCCTAACATCTGCTTGGAATGCTTAGCTGAAAGAGTCAGCTCCAAAAACACTTTTAGAGTAACTGGCCTGTTTGGCAACAAATACAGAGATTTTGAACATTATTTTACTTCTTATCCCCATGTTAAGAAAGGGAAGAACATAAAGTATGTTTGAGGAAAGAAATAATCCAATTTTAAACACTACTATAATTTTATATGGCAAGCAAAGAAAAATGAATGGAGAAAAGTACTTTACAATGCTCAAGAATACAAAAGGGAGGGGAGGGAGAGGAAGTTGGGGGAAACTTAAGTTCATCATGTTCATAAAAGCATCAAAACAGCTGTGCAGTGCTATCACTCTATGGAGAGTGCTTTTGTGCATGGAAGAAAATTCCTTCAGTCAGCTCTGAAGTCTATGAAAGGTAATGGAAAGCTCTCTCAAGAAGCAGAGCATACAGTACTAATTCAGTAAAAGCTACATGTAATTTTACTTTAGTTGGGAACTCCCTTCACCAAGCACACTCTGGGTATCTTCCACAGATGCTGCTACCACAAGGGTTCTGCTAGCTGATGTTAGGTGCTACAAACTTTTCTCCCTGCTGGGGTTTCTTGGAGTGTTTACTGTAGAGAAAATTGGTTGCATCACTACTAAGACTGTCTGACTCGAGTTGGCTTTTAAACTTGACAAGTAGCCCTTTGCAGAGACTGAGAGCTTTTATGTCAGCTACACGTTTCAGGGCAGAAGTGAAAGGAAGGATTTAAAATTACAGGAGAAATATTCTTATATATATTTATATTCTTTATGGAGGAGAATCTTTTCCTTCTGAGTGTCTCCCATTAACTATACACCCATTAGAGATCAAAGCACATCTTCTGATTTAGTCTCTTCTGAGAGGAATACAGACCATGTGCTCTACAGCTTTCCTATGAGGAGAAGGAAAATATGGTAAAAGGACAAACCACTTTGAAGGCAAAACCCTTACCCTAATTAAAACATCAATGGAGAAGCACTCTAGGTATGCTTTAATCTAGAGCCTGAGCAAACGGAGGTCATTCTCTGTGCTTGTCTGTGGCAGTCCATTACCAGGCATTCTCAATAAAAGCAAGAATATCTTCCTGGCACTTTTCTTTATTCTTCATGTCCTGCAAAAGACTGTCAAGGGGACTCTGTCATTTCAGTCATGTTACCGGGTTCTCTTCTATTTTAAGGGAAAAAATATTATTTGATAGATTCTTGAATTAATAAAACTTACATCTATTAAAACGATTGCAAATTTTTTTCAGAATTTACAACAGGATTTTTCAGAATTATGGTTTCAAGCAGAAGAGTTCTACAACACACTGCATGTTTTCTCACACACCCGGGGTTTTAATGGCTGCTTTTTTTGCTTTGCTTGTGTGTGTGGCTCTTGCTTCACCTACTGAACTCTTTGTCTCAACCCACAGGTTTTCTCACTTTGACCCTTGTACTTCTCTCTCCCATCCCACTCTCACTGGGAGCAGTGAGCCCGTGGCTGTGTGGGGCTGAGTTGCTGGCTGGGGTTAAGCCACAGCAGCCCTTTCCAGCTTCTGGGACTGGCATGGGATGTAGGAACTGCAGCCTTGCATCCACCACAGGGCCTAGTGCAGACCAGAGCTCAGCAGCAGCTGGGGCAGAGACTGCCAGAGCCTGGAACCAGTTCTCAAGGTGTTTTGTTTCCTTTACACGGCTTTTGATGAATGAACTTTCCCATCTCCAACAACGGAACACACATCTTAATAACAGCGAAGTACCACTGCTCACAACAAATGACAAGAAACCCTGAAAGTTACTTCTTGATGCATTTAATCTCTTTCGTGCTGTTCTAAGAGCTAGGGTATTGCCAGGTGTGAGGTACACATTGTAACAGGACCAAAAGCACTCCAGTTGGATCAGGTAAAAACAGGTTACAAAATATTAGGAAAAGAAATACTGAAAAATACAAATGATATCATCCAGTCACACATCAGCTGCAAATCCGAATTCTGAAACCCTTGAAAATCAGTGCCAGGAAAAGTTCACGGCCGCCCTTTCCAAAGAAGGATATTCCAGTTCTAGGAGACTAAGAGTGGAGAAACCTTCCATGCCAACCCTCTACTTGACCTTTGCTGCCTGAAAGGTAAATCGCATCCTTGGTGCACACACAGAGTTGACCTGGGGAACATGGCTCTTTCAGGACTTGTCGCTAGGAGGTTTCTTCTTGGCTTCCACATCCTTCTTAAAATCTTCCAGCTTCTTTGCAATGTTAGGAATCTTTAAAGACAAAGCAAAACAATCAAACCCCACAGAAATTAATAAAAAAAATCCTGCGCTACATGAATTTCATCAGGAAAAACAATACCATACACACAGTAAGAAATTCTATAAAGTTTAGACTGGTTTTTAAAAGTTATTTCCAGTATCTGTTACCTTGCACAGAGGTTAAAATCTAAGCTGTATCAAGCAAACAGAACATGAAAGCACTTCACATGAGGCTTCAGGAAATATTTAGATTATTAAGGCTAGAAGTCAGCCAGTGGTGATGGGAACAGGAGGAAGGAAGAAAGAACACTTTACAGGAAATTTACTATGACCAGTCTGGCTTCCTGACTGAAAGAAGACAACCTGCCAAGAATAAGCAGATTTAAACACCAATACGCAGGCTTTCGCAGGGGAAATTAGATTGTGCTGTACTGGTCATGACCCAAGAGAAAAGAGATGTTCAAGTGCAGCAAATATGTTCTCAAGAAATTTATTAAGAAATACATCTCCTGGTTCATCTTGTGGAAAACAAAATTCCTCACTGGGGAATTCTACTGCATTGCAAATTGGCACCCTTTTGCAGTTTCACACCTGAATGAAAATTCAATTTACTGCTTGTGAGCTTCAAAACTTCAGCTTTCTCTTGCAAATAAAAGAATTTTGATAAAAATAATCCAACAGTAAATTTTGATAACTTGAAAGAAAAAAAAGCTGAAGCTCTTAACGGCAGAGAAAAGATTATGATTAGCTAAAACTGGGACGTGAGTACGTATGATTTTATAAGCTAACTGATTAAAATGAAATTAAAGCAAATTTTCCACTGGTATCTCTGAAAAAAAACCAAACCCCATGGGTTTTTACTTCATATGTAACCTGACCACAGAGCAGAAGTTAATCCAAACAGAATGCAGTTCTCTTACTGAACAGTCTGAGGCTCACAGTACTGGTAACATAAGTTCCTCTTACCTTCCTTTTCAGAACTAAGCTCTGTTTGAGCAAATGAAATTAAGAGCCCAGCCTGTAACACGCCTGACATTTAAACTAAACCAAGAGAACTCCACTAATGTCAGCAGAACCCTCTATGTACTTATTACTAAGCACATTGTGTGTACAGCTGCAGAATTAGGACCTCATTATGACACGCATATTAAATGTCATCTAAAACCAATCATCTTCAACACCAGTAATAAAATTTCCATGTTCATCCTGCAAGTCAGTGTCACATTCCCAGGGAACCACTTCCAGCAAATCAAAAGCCTGAGTCCCCCTCTTGTGGCAATACTTTATCAGTGCTGCCAGAAAAGCACCATACCATGGTTGTGATACATATTGATACATCCAAATATATTCTTATGGCTACATTTTTGTAACACAGTAAAACATACAATGCATAGAAACACTACCCTTTCATTAGTCCTTTTACTGGACTGACTGACAGGAAAAATCACCAAAGTTTGTGCATAAACAAGGTGCAAAATGTAAGAATTGTTTTTAAGCAAGATGACTTCAATACTTAAGATGAGAGGAAAACAACATAAATGTCACCAAAGCCTCAAAAACTCCATTTTTTTTTTTTATTAAGGCTAAGACAGATTGCATAAGAATTTAAAAAAATTTATATGTTAAATGTTATTAACTCCTCTATCCAGTAAATAACTAAGTGGCACTGCTCTTACAAGGGATTCTGCTGACTACAGAAATTAGAAGCATGTTTTCAAGGCTCAGCTTGAAATCTTCTGCCCTCTCACACAGAAAACTCTTAACTGACAACTGAGGAAAGAAAATCCTCTTTCTTTTTTCATTGTGAGAAAAGAAGGAAAGATTGACTGCAGGTCAATACTGTTTTTGAAGTAGGAGAAAGTAATGAATTTTCAAAAAAAGCCAGCAAAACTTATTTTCATCATTGGTCCAGAAGACTGACATTTCACATGCTCTGAGGATTTTTATTAACAGTTATACTGAGTGGAGAACACTGTAAGAAGCCAGGCTATCCGAGACAGGAAACCTGTATTTTAGTGCTGGTAAAATCCACGAGCAATTGATAAACATTTCCTGTTTCTACCTTCTTTGCCTGTAGATGCCTGGGCTCTAGGACTGAACAGAAGTTTAGGCTTTAAGCACTACTCTACCACAGAGAAGATGATGTTTTGGTCCCACTTTTTCTTTTTGCTATTAAGGTTGGAAAAGACCTTCAAGATCACAGAGTCCAACCTTTAACCAATCACCACTTTTAGAACTAGACCACAGCATTAAGTGCCATGTGCAGTCATTTCTTGAATACCTCCAGGGATGGTGACTCCATCACTTCCCTGTGCAGCCCGTTCCAATGCCTGACCACTCTTTCAGTGAGGTAATTCTTCCTGAAAAAGTCTGAGTTCTCCTGTAACTAAAGTCAGCATGATCTGCATTCTGTTTAAAAAATATAAACCATCAAAATAAAGATTGATTCAATTCCAGTTGAGGAAAAATAGCCTTATATTTTCAGTTCAGGATACGCTTAACTCTGAGAGTACCAGGATACTCACATCATAGTTCTGAGCCAGATACATCCCAACCACGTTGCCAAGAGTAAAACCAAGCTATAAAGGAAGAAAAGAAGAGTTAACATCCTTTCATCAAAAGCATATTGGCTAAAATAAAGAAAAAGGAATATTGCAAGTCATTTAAAGAGTTCCAATTCCACTCCTACTTAATTTCTCATCTTTCATCCAGAGAGGTGCAATTTTACTGATCTTCCACACCAGAAAAACCTTGCCATCATTTCCAAAACACCACACAGTTTTGTGATTCAATACACATCCCCAAGACTATTTGGATCATGATGTGCTCATCCTCATAAGGTTCTCTACACACCCACAAAGGCAGTAACGCCTATAAAAATGGGGGAGACAGCAGCAGGGACCTACACTATCACAGAGCTCTTGGTCCATGCTGGGAAAGCCCAAAGCAACACCCCATGAGAATAATGCTCAATGCTGGAAAGGGACATACATGTCTTAGCATGTAGTTAAAAAAAAAAACTTCACAACATGAACTTAAACTGATGGAAACCTGCTTCTCTTCTGCAGCAACAGCTGTGCATCTTCCAGACAGACGCTGCTGACCCCCAGAGATTAGTTCTCAGCCAAATCCACTCTGATCTAGGGGCTCCTCTAAGGCAGAACAGTTGGCTGGGAGCTGGGCACAACCTCTGCTGACAACTGTGCAAACCTGTAGCTGATGAAGGGTGTCCATAAAAATGCACTCTGGCAGCAGAGCAACAGCAAAACACAAGCACAGTACCTGGCCCAGACCCTGTCTGCCAGCTGAGGAAAATCCTCAAGCATAAGAACACCTCTGGAGTGAAAGAAATTCCTCTCTTCAGAGACAGGTGATGAGATTTTCATTCGGCAACTCAGTATTTATTTTTATTGTTACACTTCAAAATAAGTATGTCCTACACCATGAAAGCTCATTTAGCTATTTTGAAAGGAGACACACTGCTGATGTTTTTGTTCATTGGTAGTAGGCAAATTGCTCTTTGTGACAGCTGAGGGCAGTTCTGTTTAGAAAATTGTTACTGCTCATGGTCACTGCTGTTGAAATATGACTATTTTAAGAAAAATAAAGCCACTGTCCACAAAACAACTTTGCCATCATTTACTGACCAGACATCTTTTCCAGGCCCAAAGCAGCACAGAGCACAGCTCATCTTTTCTGTGATTCAGACTCCACAAGCAGCACTGGTGAAAATCTATCTATAGAAAACTAAAATTGGCAGAGAGCTGTCAAATGAACTCTGACTTCAAGTTACTTCAGTATTTTCTTAAACAGATTTCTGGTCTTATTCCTTGTTTATAATTACTTTTTCAAGCTTAGCTTTAACAATTTGACAGCAAGACAAATTATTCCTGCACGTACTGTCCTGGTTATCAAATGCTCTTGTTGTTTTAATTGCCAGCTAAGGAGGTACTCTGGGAGATACTAACAAATACTGCACTAATGAAAACCAGACCTGTGATTCCTCCTAATGCAGAGCATCACTCTAGCACAGGAGAATTTCCTGTATCTGTAGCAGTGTCTGGGAAGCCACCTGAAAACACAAACCAGATCCTTGTTTGGTAGCAGTGTTCTAGGCTTTTACCCTAGAACCTTTCCAATAAATGTCATATTCTGTTGTGAGATAACCCGTACTCAGTACAGATAGTACTGAGCTCAGTACTCCCTTTAAGTGTACTCCTTTATTGGAAAGTCCAGCACTGCATCCACACAGTTACATTTATTTTTAGAATTATTTTATAATTCAAGCAGTGGGGGGGAAAAAAAAAATCACTACTTAAGACTTCAATTGTATGGAAAGCAAAACACGTAGCCAATGAAAATGTGCATGTTGACTAAAAACAACAGGGCCGACGAGAGTTCAGTCTTCCAATTTCCAACCAGCATGTCAAGAGGCATTGTAAACAAATGCTTATTTAATGCTTAACTCTGAATTGCAAAAGCACAAGGCTTGTGAGATTACTACTTTATCTCTCTGCTACAGCCCTAACCAGGCAGAGCAAGAGTCAAACACCCAATCTACACCCAAGCAGGGAAGAAACTCCGAATTAGTGTATCTTTTGTCTAACTTTCATGCACTAATGAGAAGTCATAATCCAAAGACATTTTTATCTAGCAACAAAAAAAAGCCATTAGCAGCAAACAGTGGAGTTGATAAATACAGAAACTTTGGGAGAGGCTAACCATATTTAGCCTTACTGAAGGTTTTCATTGGAGTGGAGATTATAAACAGCTACAGAAATGACTGAGGCTTTCATCCTTGTTATTACGAAGCTGGGATAAGAAATAGGCCTCATTTATTTATTATATAAAACAGGCAAGACTCTCCCAACTTACAACAGGCCATCTCTTCTTGCTTCGTATCAACACCAGCCATGAAACTCACCAGCCAGCAAAATTATCTTGCTCCAACGAAAGATGAAGTCTAACATTCAGTCTAATAATTCTGCTGTTCTTAAGGGGATTTAATGAAAGGCAGTAACGAAACGTGATCCCTTGCCTTAATTTCCGTATATAAAAATCCACATCTCCAGCGGCACACTTTTAAGGGTGTACAAAATGGCAAGGGCTGATGACCCTGCTCTCACCGAAAGAGGGAGGTATTTACGCTTACACAAAGAAATTTGAGCAGCAAGGGGAGCATCGCCGTGAGCAAGCAGAATCTCCAAGGCAAATTAAGAGCATGACTTGGAGGAAAAACAAGCCATGCAACTCCACTTTCAGAGCGGCTCTAAGGCACCGTTCTGCGGGAACAAGGGGGACAAGCCCGGAACAGCGGGTGGGAAAGAGAGGGAGAAGGGAAGCCGCCCAAGGATGGAGCACTGCCGGGGAGCCACCGCCGGGCGCTGCCGCCTCGCTGACAGGG
>WEIT01025481.1:893-28910 GCA_013389985.1 Dryoscopus gambensis | reverse complement strand
CCGCCGCGCCCCGGCGTGAGGGACAGCGGGGACCGCGCCACTCCCAGCCGCTCCTGAGGGGCTGCAGGGGGGTGCCGAGCGATGGTTCTTGTTTGTTTTTGTGGTTTTTTTTTTTTAGCTTGCATGAGTAGCTGTTCTTTGCGAATCACTTTGGGTTCAGCTTCCTTTAATGGCCACACTTGATTCATTGAGATTTGGGCAAGTAGATATCAGTTAGGAAGTTTTCTCGTGCTGCAAGTCAGTAAGAGATTGCAGGCTTTACTGCAATTTATTTCAAATCTTTTTTTCCCCTATAACTTTTCTATTATATAAACCACACACACACAAAAAACAAACAAAAAAACCCAAACAAACCAAGCAAAAACAAACAAACAAACAAAAAACCACCAAAGCACGAGATATGTCTATTCTTGAGCTATTAGGCAACTCTGCCCTGAAAGCAAGTTAATTCACGTTGTATCTCAGTTCCCAGAAAGCTCAAATGCTCCATCTAAAGCAAAACATGTAGCTTCTGCCTTTCTGGGGAAGGTACCTTGGTAAAGTAAGGAAGTATTTCCTACTCACTTCAGGGAAAAAAAGCACAGAAATATACTAAGTAACACCTTTTTTTGTTCTGATGGTACCCTGGTAAGGATCCACACTTGAGTCCACTTTCTCCTGAATTTCAGGCTGTCCCAAAGCTGCTGCGTTGTTCTTCCCTCCCTGAGTGAGAGCTGACACCTGGAAATAACACAGAGATTTGAATGTGGCACAAGAGCCAGGGCTGGGCTTCCTTGTCCTCTGGAATGACTGACTCTTCCAGGGGTCTCACAAATGAGCTTGGTTCTGGAAACAAGAACAAATCAGCCGCTAATAACTATTTTCCTAATGCTGAGGTCTCCGTGTGTGCAGGACTAGAGCACTGAGACAGGATTAGAGACTCCAGCCTGAGCACGTCAGAAACCAGATGGAGCAAACAAGCCTATTACTAATTACAATGGCTCCACAGTATCATCACAGGGAGATAAGGTTCATTAAAAACGTTGTTAATATGCTTAGACTATAATGAATACAACATGTGTTAGACAGTCTTGGCTCAACATTGCTCTACACAGTTATTTTCCTACGTGCCATGAATTTCCTCTGTGACATTTAGTGGACTGCCAAAAAAAAACTTTCCTCTAAAGTAAAACTATTCCATTTGCATCAGCCAATGCTGAATCATTTTGGGTTAGAGACTGTAGAGGGTGGGTACTGTGAATGGCATACGATATTGGAAAGAAGAGCTCAGTCTGGTAGTTATAAATGCAACTATTATGCTTTTATAAATGGGGACATGGTTATGAGAAGCCAAACCAAAAAAACCCCAAAAAATACCAAAAAACAAAAAAAAACAACAAAAAAAAAACCAACAACAACAACAACAACCAAAACCTACTTTTTGCTTCTAGGGAAGACTTTCCCAATGTTATCTACTGCACTCTGGTGCTCTGCAAGTACAGCCAAGCCCCTGAGGTATGCAGAAAGCTTGTTTGTCAGG
Organism: Dryoscopus gambensis; assembly: GCA_013389985.1. Taxonomy (NCBI): domain Eukaryota; kingdom Metazoa; phylum Chordata; class Aves; order Passeriformes; family Malaconotidae; genus Dryoscopus; species Dryoscopus gambensis. Next base: position 27,391 of record WEIT01025481.1, on the reverse strand, counting down.
AAGTACTGGCTACTCGACATTATTCTCACTTGTTAAATCATATTTGAAGATGCATTCATGTTGGTTTAATATTGTTTTATAGTGCATGTGCAGAGTATATATGTAGTCCGCTCTACAGAAGGTGAGAATCTCTTTTCTGAAGGATAACATTTAATTTACCCTGTTTTTACAATAAGTTTGTTGGGTTATGAACATACCAGGACAAGGCATGTTAGGCCCAGCAGAAAAAGAAGGGTGCTCTGTCATGATATTGTGAGAACTGCTAACAAAGAAGTGTTTATTTTCTTATACCCACATAAGCCTATGTGCCTGGATGAAATCTGCCCAGTGTGAAAGCAGTGGCTGACATGGCTGCAGGGCCACTGTTATAATATTTGGAAAGTTATGGAAATCAGAGGATATCTTTAATGACTGGAAGAGGGCAAATGTCTACAAGAAGTGCCCAAAAGAAGGCCCGGGAAGCTAAAGACACATGAGCATGCTTGCTTCAATCCCTGAGACAGTGATGGAACAAGTCCTCCTAGAAACTATTACAAACCAAGTGAAGCAGGTGCTTTTTCTGTACAGGCGGTAAATATGCTATTATCTAGTCTTAAAGCAGCACCAATAAAATATTTGATGTGAAAACTTGTGATAATTGTGTTGCAAATGCTCGAGAGCCAATTTGAATAAAGCAGTAGTATTTGAATAAGCAGTAGTATGGGTGATTTAGCCATCATGAGGATGTAAGCAAAATAAGGTTAGTAGGGAGGAACAGTATTTTGGCATTCCAACTGGTATCCTAAGGAGAAATGATAAAGTTAGCCATAGAAGCCCTTTCTCAGAGCTGAAAATTATTTTAGTCACAGGATATAAAAACTAATTTTAAAAAGTACCTTTCTTTTACTTTCACAATACATACTATACAACTTTGAATGTAAGTCCTCAGGACACATATGTTTAACTGCCTTTTTGATACCATTCCTCATTTCCAATGTGTGGCTGGAAAGGGAAGTGGAAATCACTTTTCCTTGACCTAGAAATTGTGTAAAATAAACACCAGATGGAGCCAGAAAACCATCTATTAAATTTTGTGTTAAACTTTTGTTATGTTTAGTCTGTGTATTTTGGTTTTAGTTCTGCCCATTTTCTTAATTTGCTTTTGTAAAATATCTTTTATGTAATCTCTGATGTGGGTTCAAGGTTTCTGAGAAGTTGTAATTATCCAAGACTTTTTTTGTCTTGTCATGGAGACATGCACTATTATAGTACACAATAGATACAGAATGTATTATACATTCAAAGTGTATCGAACAATATGTAATAAGAAATCAGAATTGCAGGGCAGTCAGCTTGTCAAAAATATAATAGATCTTATGACCTTTAAATATACCATGTATAATTGCCTACCTGAAAAAAAAATAGATAGCCTTTCATCTCAAATCTTTCCTGGTGGAGGTGCGGTTTATTGTTAATTAAAGTGGTTGAAAACATATTTTCCATAATAACTTACAGTGCCTTCTGTCTCCTCTTAGATGCTGTATCCCAAAAGCCCTCTGGAGTTCTCGGATCAATAGCCTACTACATTTTTGACAGAAAAACAGAAGGCGTCCCTGACTCATCATGCGAGTCCAATTGCTAAAGGCCAAATTTTCAAATGTAGTTATGACTAGAAGAGATAGTTGGTTTATGGTGGTTCGTATTTACCCTCTGAAAACCCATTTTTACACAGAGCACTCTGAGAGCCAAAGCTGATTCTGTACACTGGAGTCTGCCTGGCTTTGTGTGAGTGATTTGTCAGAGGCAGAGAGAGAAACTTCGCCCTTTGTGCCAGCCCTCAGCCAGCCTGCAAGTGTGTGCTCCCCTCTGCTGCCCAGGAGGAAACAGGCTTGAGCACCAGCTGGAACAGGGAGGTGGCAGACAGGACTGAGCCCAGAGGCCTCCAGAGTGCACTCCAGAGCACTCCCTTGTCCTAAAAGTGCTCCTTACCAGAAAGAGGGAAACTTTAGAGCATGAGGAATGTGAGCCCCAGGAGAACCAGAAGAGACAAACCTACAGAAGGTGTCTGAGCAGCAGGGCTGAAGGGTAGCATGAATTATGAGCTGGAGTTGAGAGGTCTGTCATGCTGCTGGGAGCACAACAATGCAGGACCCAGGCCTACCTTCAGTGAAGATTGTTTCTGCATTTCCAGTAAAACGAGAAAGTGGTCCTTGTTCTCATGGCATGGTCTGATGATGAATGTTCTAATTTGATCTATGAATCGAAACATCTAAGGCTTGTTCCTCTCTAGACCAACTCCACGAGCCACATGGCACAAAGGGAGAGACTCAGGGGGACTTGAGAAACAAGTAAAAAACACAAAATACAAGCAAAACTTTCTTTATGTGCAAAAAAATAGCAATGGGATGCTCCTACAAAAAAACAACCATGGGAATTTTAAATACTTCGAATGAAAAAAAAAAAAAAGAAGATAACCACACTTTTTTTTCTTGTAGCTGCATGCAACTGCATTTCCTGACCCACTTAGCCACTCATTCCATCTTAGCGTTGCAACTTAATTCTGCACTTCCGCAAAAAGACATCTGCAAGCCCTATCTATGAATTTATCATACACCTTGAAATTATCTCACACAGTGATATATATAAGCCTGCAGATGGCTGTAACTTACCTGCTTAATATCTGACCACACGCCTCAGTGCCTTTGGTTTCCCCCAAGTAAATGGCTCTGCTTTATCCCTTTTTCTCCACTCCTTCAGTATATTTATATGTATAGGCAACTTATATTGGACTTGGACTCAGCTTTCAACTGTTTCATCATGAGGTCAGTCAGATGATGGTGTGGGTTGGTCAGAGAGGCTGTGCCATTTCCATCTTTAAATGTTTCTTTTTTCTTTTAATAGGGGAAAGACATTTTTCAGTCTTTGCATGCAAAAATAAAAAAATAACCGTCTACCCTGCCAGGAGAAATAGAAACCTATTCAATATTAAGTTCCAGTGTATAAAGAAAAAAGACCCCTCAAACCCAAAAGACTGATAATTTATATATATGCAGGGTAATGAAGTATCTTGAATGCAATGAGTCATGATTTTAAATTTTTACCCTGGAGCTACAACATCCAGAGATGTTCTTTAAACAACTCCTCCCCCAGCCAACTGAGCTGTTCCCATGATCACATGTCCCTGGGATTAGGAATTCAAGACCTGAAGGCTGAGTCAAGCAAGAAATTATTGAGTAATGATACCTTTCAGCTCTAGCTGCCAGGCTGTGGCCTGACAAGGGCAATATATGAGAAGTAGATAATATATGAGGAGTATATAATTCTTCAGTGATTCATGGAGAGTCAGAATTGCATGAGCAGATAATAGATATGTAATGAATTGCACTCTGTGCCAGACCCACAGAGGGCATGAGTGCCAGTCATGGAATTTTAGCTGGCATTTCAAGCGGTAGCTGTGCATGCAGCTGTGGGAGCTCCCGGTTCAGCTCCTCACATTCTGGTTTAGAGGCAATCATTACAATCACATCAGATGTGAGACTTTGGGGAAATAGTCCCATCACTCATAGGATGACAGCAATCACCAGCACACCAATTTTCTGAAATTGTTTCTCAGAACAGCACTAGAGCTTTTTAAGAACTCAAACCCTGTCAAATGTGCAGGAAAATGAGCAAAGAAAACCAATTTATAGCTAAGCTTTCTTGCTGCAGGTAAGGCCCTGAGTGCACCAGCGGGCTGTACAGCCTCGACTAGCACCCCTGAGTTGTGAGATAAAGCTGGGAGAAACCTCACTGGGGGCCTCTGTGCCTTGGATCTGAAGCTGAGCTTGCTTCCAGCTGCTAAGGTTCTGTTGCTGCTACTAAAACAATAAAACATCACAGTGGTGTTAGCTGATGGCTGAAGATACGCAAGCTTTCTTTCACATGTGTTCAAGAGTCATCCAGAGCTTCTGGAGTTAAGTTTATGATGTTGTACACAAGTAAAACACATGCAAGGGAAACATCATATGGGAATTTCAGAGTGATGATCAGTAGATGGTGCTCTTTTCCCAAGTAAGAATGTAAGAAATATTTTCAAATTATCAAAAATATTATCAACATCTTTCAATCTTTTTATTACAGAATTAGGCAATATTTCTTAAAAATTGTTTCAAACACTTTTTTCCTTCCAAAAGTCTCTCCAGATTTTCACTAGATTTCATAAGAGACAGAAAGACATTGGTTTAACTGACCTACTTCATTAAACTTGGTGGAATAATCTAATTGTGGTGTTGCATTTTAAAAAGCAGCCCTTCGAAAAGATTATCTGTTTAGATTTTAATTAGCTATCCTCTTTCTATCATGAGATTGTTTGTTCTTCTTTTTATGAAAACAAAACAAAACCAACCCCCAAAACAAACCTTGTACTGTCTGGTGTTATTTTCTTAGACATCATTTCTTCAGTTAATTAAAATAATCTGAATGAATATAGAGATCAGTTGAAAGGTGACCTGTTCTCCATACAGCAGTAATGTCAAAAAGAAGAGATTTTTTTTTACATGCCCCACGACTCGTCTTGAAGAGACTTACAGTTATGCAATGAGAAATTCAGGTGACTTCATGGGACAAGTCACAGATGTCATGCCTTTGCAGGCCTCTGGCTTTAAATATTCAATTAATCTCTGACACAAGCAAATCCACACTGGTGCTTTCTGCTGAGCCCTGTTCATATTTCTTTTCAGTCTTCAGTGCAAATAATAACCTACACACATCACATAAAATTGAGAAACCCCACTTACTTGAGTACAGTTATTTGGTATTCACTCACCTTCTGGTTTTCTTTGATGGCTGTCATGTTCACTGGCAAGCAAGCAGAGTTCAAATGTTCCCAGTTACCAAGTGACCAAGAAATTTTGTGCTGCCACTTCCCAAGTTCCCATCACTGTACAAGACAAGCCAGTCAAGCAAATCTGGGAAGCACAACTTTTGTGAATGCTCTTTGGCAGCCCTGCCCCTGACTGCTGTGCCTGTGAGTGCTTCTATTGGGGAATTACAGCTCCAGAGCATCTCAAGCCTTCTCTTGTCTTCAGGGTTTGGGCTAAGTAATTTAAAGGAGCCCAGTAAGTATTTAGAGTTTCAAATGCTACTAAAACCCATGCTTCATGTGACAGCTGCCCTTACAGAATGGAAAATTTACAAGAATTTAATAAAAGCAAAAGAAAATGTCTGGAACTCATATTATGTACATAATATTTCCTGCAACGGTGTTTTGAATTGTTTGAATGATTTTTCTGTTTAGGCCAATGTGGTGTTACAGGGAGCATACAAATCACTGTGATTTCATACAGCTTAAGTCAAGGATATTATAGGCTGTGAGATTTTAGCTTAAGCAAAAATATATATATTCTTTTATGAGGCTGATGCATGTAAGATCAAAGCTGTGCTTTGTACTTGTCTGCAATATGTATTTCAGAACAGGCAATTTCCTTCTTTTTCAGTAACTGAGTGCTCCCTCTTTCATAGACTCATTTAGATGCAAACAATGAGATCCTTTACTTCAATAGCAGAATTCTTTTAGAGGGATGATAGATATGTCTCTGTTATACTTGGGAACATTGAGGCTGCATAGGTGTAAATTCTGCAGATAAGGAAATGTGATAGAGGCCTAATTCCAAATTATGAAAAGCATTGGCATTTACGGCCCAATTTGCAAAAGGACTCATGTAATACCTTGCCTTCTGAAAGGTTACTGAAGCAGAAAACTGAGGTGATCCAGCTGACCGTAACTTCTTTCTGGTAGTGTGTCAAGAAATAGCGAGGCAAGCTCATGCTTTCCATGAGCAGACATTGTTAATTGAACTGTCAAATTCGTACGCTATTAAAATATAACAAAACATCATGTTCATATGTGTCATGTATGCTTTGTATAATATCAGATATTTATATCAGTGCGGTGTAAAAATCTAAGTTAAATGAAATAACATGATCTGATGATTATGAAGGGAAAGAATTTTCACTCTCCGGGAAGCATTTTAAAAGTATATTTTTTTTTGTTCATATTAAAGCTCCCATTTCTGTTGACATTTAATTTCTGAATGGGGGAGTTTTGAGTAAGCTTAGGGATGAATTGCTATGTGTATTTGATTCTGTGATCTTGTGGGAGGCTACACAAAGGTGTCCTAAGAGCTTTGTGAAGTGCTACTGTATTGTACAGTGTGTACTAGATCTTGCCAGTTCTTCTCATAATATTCCTGACCTCTATTGACTACCATAGACCAAAACTAGCATATACATTCTCATTCTGATAATATATTCTCATAATGAATAAATTATTCTCATTTATCACGTGTGAAAAATGTAGAGAGACATGAGTGCTCCACTTTCACCTCAAACACTTCATATTGCTCATGGTCTTCAACAACCCATATGGCCAAATGCTCTTAATCTTCTCCTGCAGGCAGTTCTGACCTGTCAGTGCTCAGTATCTCCTAAGGGGTAGTGAGTATTTCCCACTACAAGTCTGAAAGGACTACCAGTCCTTTCTCGTTCTGCTAATTTCACAATTTTTTCCAGGAGATCACGATAGGTCCTGCTGTTTTCCAGTGCAGAACTCCTTCAGAATTGTGTTTACAAATGCTTCTTTGATATTTCTTATTCCATGGAAGCAAAAGTTGTTCTTCAGATAAAAAGATCTCTACTTCTCAAGAAGTATCTTAATATACTGATAGTAATTGCGAGTTCTTTTCACAGTAGTTCATGTCTTGCTACTTAGGTCGAAGTAAGGTGGTTCTGGCAACATCCATTTTAGAGTGAATATTAAAAAACAATGTGATAGGTAATGAATATGAGGTTACAGACTTGAATAACAGGTATCGAATGCATGCTCCTGTTGCCTTAGTAACCATTCCTTCCCCACGGAGAATTTAACTTAACCCACTATGCAATGTAAATTTAACCCTCAACTATTCAGATATTTCCCTGTTGTAGTAAAGGGAAGCATTTCTGAGAGCCTGAATGAAATTGCTGGAAGACACAGTGGCTAATTCGAAACATTATAGCAAATCTTTGTCTCAGTTCCCTGTTCACCTGTTACATAACCTAAGTACTGGACAGTTTCCTGTACTCTTTTTGTTTAATATGCACATAAGAGTCAAAAGCTTCATAAAAATTCACTCTGTCTATGCGGGTGAGTTTCTGTGGAAGTCCACTGGTAAACATGTATTGTTTTGAGGTAATTGATACTGTTTAGCAGAGTGTTTAGCAAAACAGAAAGATAATATTCTTTTCCCCTTCTTGTCCCTCATTTCAAAAGATATCTACTTGTACATAGAATCCACTTAATGATGAAGAAGAAAGCTGATATGTACCTCTGCCACTTTTTAGCATATACCAACTATGTGCAAAGAACATAAAACTGCAGGTAGCTACTGGCAAGAAGCAAAGACAGTTTTAGTTTTATGACGAGAAAGAAACTCATGGATCATCTCCTTTTTGATGTTTTCATGTGGTGACTCTGGAACCGGGAACACTTCTCAGTTTATGTAAGAGCTCGTCTTTCTCTTATTGTTCTCAGATGGATTTCAAGGGAAAGAAAATCCCAGCATGCAGACCAAAAGAGGTCAGGCCAAGTCTGGGGGACCAAGATCTCAAGGCTGCAGTAGCACCACAGGGCACAACAACCTCTAGCAGGCACAGCCTACGATAACTTAATGGTACCTCTCGCCTGTCCCTGTACACAGGGTGCCCAGCCAATTATCCTTGCAGCTCATTCCAGTAGCTGCCTCTAATTATTATAGTTGCATCTGCTGAGGCATGAAAAGAATTATGTCAAAGCTTAAAGTGAAAAAAAACCAAAGAAAGAATTAAAGTGTTAAGCTATAGCTGGAGCTGGTTCTGTACTCAGGGAATTTTGCACAATGCCCTGTCATATCTTAAAGATATAAAAGGAGAAAGGGAATCAAACTGCTCTCCCTTCATGAACTGGCCCCTAAGAGACCTGATATCAGATGAGCTCCTAAAGTAAAAATTTGTGCTGGCGTTGCTCAGGAATATGAAGAGGTGTGATTCCTGAGCAACAGGCCTGTGCCAGCAGAGAAACCTTGGCAAGAGGCAGTTATAGCAAGAAAAACACACTTCAGTGTGTTGCAGGGTGCACTGTATGAAGTGCATCTTCTGAGCCGTTTTAGGAATCAGAGCCCTTCGCATAAGTATACCCTGGAGTCAATGAGGCCTCACTAGACACTGTCCTCTTACTTAGATTTTTCCAAATGTGTATCTTTTCTTTTAGTTTCAAAATCTTGTTTTGGTGTTTCAAAAGTTTCATTTTCCTTCTGTCTAAAGGAGCCGGAAAAGCACAGCTGTGTCATGCCACATGGCCCTGGTAAGGCTCTTGATGTGCAGCAACATATAAAATAAGATCATTTGGAATGGTCTATTGAGCTGATGGCCTGGACCTCAGGCAGGAATGCTTAAACAGTCTCCAGAGAGGCTTGAGGCTTCTTTGTGTGAGGAAGGGTACCTGCTGAGAAAAACAGTTGTAAGCATGAAATGAAAGCTTAAGGGACTATGTAGGAGCAGAATTGCACAAAGGGAAGAGGCACAACTGAAAAGGTCTCCTCAATCCTAGTACTCCCTAATTTTTTTGTGTACTATATAATTATTTTGCATGCAGTACATTATTTATGAGGTGAATGCCTCAGGACAAGCTAAATTATTTTCAAAGTCCCATTCCACCTCAAATAAAAAGGCCCATAGAAACAGAAGAAAAATAATTGAATTATTCAATTCAACTTATGCAAGTAAGTTTTACTTGGAGAAACAATTTTGTCGCTGTTTGTAAATTATCCTTGACTTTAATACCAGTTAAGCATTTTCTCCCCATCATTATCTCCATGCCCTCTGCCCAAGGATCCCAGACAGTTTGTCTGCAAATTTCTACCTCTGTTTCCACTTCCTTTACTCCTTGACACAGGTTAACGCCTAAAGCTCAGAAACTCTGAGAAGAGCCTTTGCTGCAAAACCCAGGCTGTAGACAAGATAAAATAAGCATGTTCCTCCCTAGTATTTGAATGTTTCTTCAAAGAAAACAATAAACTAGATATGACATTGCAAGGTGCCACTACAATACTTTCTTTGCACAGATGACAGTAATGCTGTCATGCAATTTGTTCTTTTTATGGTCCTTCATTTCTTTCTTCCAGCAAACCCATGTAACGTTGCACTTTGAGTAGAAGCAGGAAAAACTATTCTGAGGGACCCACACATCTCATCCTGAACAGGGAAACAATCTATGTCCAGTTTCTTTGATTCTCTGGTAAAATAATGTCATGGAGTGAGTGCAAAAGCTGCAAAATCTTAAATTCATGGGAAAATTTGTGTATTGGAAAGAAGGTCCTTTTCATGCATGTATTCTCATCTCACTCTTTTTCCATTCAATATCTTGCAAATAAAAAAAGTTATTGGCCATCGTTGTGTTGTTAGTAGCAGAACTTGAAAATGTTTTTGTGTCCACTGGCTATGCATATATTGGCTGTCAGGTGTTATTCAGATTCTTTTTTGCTTTGAGAGACATGTATGGAGACATTTAAAAAGGTGCCAAATAGCCATCCAGCAATAAAGGTTTTGGTGGGCATGAAGATAATGGGGCCAGCCAGGCAGGTAGCTGTTCAGGGCCTGCTAGACTGGGAGTGTGAAAAGGCATCAGTGAACAGGCTCTTAGATCCAGAGGGAGAGTTTCCCTTCTCTCTTCTTTCCCCTTGTGTTTCTGAGACTCACAGGGAAAAACAGTAATGGCGTGAAAGTTTGGAATATTGGAAATGTTGTGGAGAAAGCAACAGTGCTAAAGGGTACGAATGTAGCTGACACAAATGCCCTGGAAACTCCCTGTATGGATCCCTGAGTTCTTTGGGGTAATGAAACCTTTCTGTGTTCTCTGTGCAACTGCTGTGACATGATAAAACTCCTAAATTTTAACACAATGCCATAGGAAAGAAAAGATAAGTTCAAGAAAAGCAGCGTGCTGAGTAGGACGTAAAACCCTGACACTGACACAGTGAAATCGAACTCATGGCTATTATTTTAACCAACTCACACTAGTGAGAAATAGCTGTAAGTGATTTTCTGTCCATTAACAGGAAATATTTTTCGTTAGCAGATCTCAATACAGTCCATGACTAGGTCAGTGTGATTGGCATCCTTTTGCAAACAGGGAAATTGAGGTACAGAGAAGTAACAGAGTTTGATGCAAGGTCACCCATCTCCCCGACAGTACCATAGAGAATACAGTCCAGGAATCTGTAGACTGAATCCAACATTTTCTGCAACATGATCTTATTTAAAGCTTGTGTGGGGTGATGTTTGGCATGTAGCTGCTCACACATCTATACACAAGATCTTATACTAGCAGATATTCTAGAAGAACAATTCTGTACTATCCCATACTAGTAATCACCTTGTCAGGAAGGCATTGAGCACATCTTATCAGAGTGCAGAATAATCTTACCTCTAATCACTTTCACCTTTGCAATCCATTAAGAGGCCCATCTCTGTTGTGCCTTTCCATCTAATTTTTTTTTTAAGAGACCCTACTGATCTAACATGTATTGATCTGAGCTTGTCTTCCAAATTACTAATTTATTTATATGCTCCTAAATGGCTCTAGCGGTGTTTCTGCCAGGATTCTGGTAGAATCTGAAATATACGTTTTGATAAACAAACATGCAACTTGTACAGTTTTTATAATAATATTTGATAACTGTTCATCAGGATTTTACAAAATACTTTAATATAGTAGAGGACAGCACCAGCCTTTGGGTACAATGGCCACTTTTGTAAATGCTCTGATTTATCCTTTTGGTGAACCCATTTAAGCAAGCTGAAGTTTTCCTGCCTAAAATTGTCCCAAGGGAGCAATGGGATCTATTTTTTATGTTTTAAAAGGTACATTTGGCTTATCACAGACCCTTAAAATTAAAGTCATATTGGCTATTGTAAAAAAAATAATAACTTAGCAAGTATAGAATACAAGCTACCAAGAGAAATAAAGCAGATTTATTTTCCCTGTTACCTTTGTCATGTACTTAATTTGTTGTGATGCTGTTCTGATCCTTGGTTATTTTAAGAATCAGAACTGATTAGAAATTTGATAGCAGTACTTCCACTTGAAATCCCCTTTTATACAATTTCTTTGTATATTTGTTTATGTTTTCATAAGAAGTGGTAGTATAATGGTTCCATGTTACTGTGGGTGTTAGTCTTAGTGTAACTTCTCAGAAACTTCTTTTATCCTTGAAGAGATCGCTGGTAATCTTTAAGAAATTTTTGAGATGACATATTATATAAAAATCATAAAATCATAGAATGGTTTGGGTTGGAAGAGACCCTAAAAGTCATCTAGTTCCAACCCTCCCTTGCCATGGGCAGGGACACCTTTCAGCAGAACAGATTGCTCAGAGCTCCATCCAACCTGTCCTTAAACACTTCCAGGGACGGGGCATCCACAGCTTCTCTGGGCAACCTGTGCCAGTGCACTGAAATGAAATGCTCAGAGGGTAAACTTGATCCTAATATCTACTGGGGATACTACTTACTTAGATCACCAGAAACACTGATTTCTAAAGCCACCATCGGGCTGTCAGAGGAAGGCCAGGGACTTTCAACCATTTAAGTCAGTGTGTTCCTCGTGGTAGAGGTGATATTCTTCCTTTTGCAGCAGGTGGCTGAGTCTGGGGTTGGACGTGGATGCAAGCTTGGCGGTAAGGGGCTGAGCCTACTTGAAGCCACTCAGTTTGCCCCCCTTGGCAGGCTGTTTTCCTTAGGGATCTGCTAAATTGCAACTCAGTTCATTGCAGTTTGCCCATCTGTACTCTCAAGACAAAAACAACCTCTTCATTTCCGTTCTGAACCAATAACTTGCCCGCTTGCTGTCTGTCTGCAATCCATCTCAATGGGCTTATTATCATCCAGTGACCCACACAAAAGAGTTTGGAGCTAAGTGTTGTGTTTTCATCTCAGAAAATCCAGGAGAAAAGTTCTAGCTCCAGAGAGAGGGAGATGAGGGTATTACCAGCAACTTAAATGGACTAGCTTTTTCTCACTCATCCATGCCATCTTTGGATCTGTTTGATTGCCTCTCCATCTTATCTCTTTGTAAGTCTCTGTAATGTTCCTCCCCGGCGTGTGTTTTGGATGCCTCAAAAGCAGAGGGAAGAGACGGACAATTTTTTAACCATATAAGTGAAATTTTTCTCTTACCACAAGAGCAGCAAGCCATTCAAGGAAGCACTTGAGAAGCTAAAAACACCAAGGGATGCTCTCCTCTTCCTTGCATTGAGTAAGAGCTGCACTTCTGAGAACTGGAAAAGAACAAAGTCTCTGCGCAGAGCCTGGGCACTGTGGGAAAGGTTTACAAATGCCTCTATCCTACTGCACTGGCTTTGTGAAATTAAAGCACACAATGTAAGTTGATATCTAAGAGATATTGCATTTATGAAATTACATTCATATAGTCATTTAAATGCTCTTTCTCCCACTGTAGTGTTGCAGTTATTGATTATGAGCTAGAAAATTACTTTCCCAGCATAAAGAGAAATGTGGAAATGTGGATACATCCAGGAGGCTTCTCCCCTTTTGCTGGTAACTCAGAATGCCCCCAGGAATTGTAATAATGCAGAGGACATCTCAGGCTCAGAAAAACAGAGAACATAACGGTATCAGCTCCTGTGTACACAGTATTTGTCAAGCCTGTGGATGTGAGAGAAGGATGTTTTACCAGATTTCCCTGTGGCCGAAATTTACCTAGACAATGCTTCATTTGGTCTTATGGATTCACAATTTACTGAGGCTCCTGGGTGTCCAACAGAGTGCACATATGCCTGCCTGCTGCCTGCCAATAATGGCTCATCTATAAAACACACCCTACCAGTAAATGGATAAAAACAACTAGAGTCGAGAGCCTTGACCACAGAAGGCTTCTCCTCATTACAACAAACTGTCTGAAGGCCCTGACAATATATTTCATTACAAGTCTTGCTGATGCAGACAGACCTTGAATATTCTGCCAATAACCCACTCCGAACAGGATCTGTGGAGTAGTAGTTATCTTGCACTTTTCATTTAGAATTGTTTTTCTTTCACATTTTTCCTCTAGTTTTTTTCTCTTAAGACAAAGTTAAAAGACACATTTCAATCTGCCAGGCTGATGTTGTTAAGCTCATTTGCTGAATTCCTATGGGGGGAAAAAAACAACAAAACTTTCTACTGAAAAGGGGAAAACAAAACTCTCCACTTCAGTTATGTTAATCAGGAATCTGTCTGCAGGAAGGGAAGTAAGGGCTAAGTGGAATTAATAGAAGAGAAAAAAAGTATTTTATTATTTATATTTGAGTAAGTGCACCTGACATCTTGCACTCCAGGGACCTTGCTGTCAATAAAAAATATACCTCCAAATATTGTTAAAGAAACTGTACCAGCAGCACTTCCTCTTTTGTAGGAAGCAGGAAATATATTAAAATTTATGTCAGAATTATACAGACGTGGAAAATAGGGCTGGAAGGGAACTCATTTAATCATCCAGACTCATATTGGCACCTTGTGCCTAAAATATACCTGGCAGACATCTGGAAAACCTCAAGCAGTGGACATCCCATGGCTTTTTTGGACTAACAATTCCTTGTCTTTAGTAGTAGTCTAAGAAAGCACACACATTCCCCTGAAGGTCTGTCCTGTTCTACCAAAACCCAGCCTTTTACGGAACCAGTGGAAGCTGCTGTAGAGCAGCTGTAGAGCACTGGAGTTGATCCTGACAGTCTCTCTTTCCTTTTTATCTAAAATTACCGTATTCAAATAGGTTGATGGCAGCTGTTGCTAATCAGAGCCTGAAGAATAAGATGTTTTCTCAGATATTTGTCTCAGGTACATCTGGATTCTGCCCATTCACAAGTGGGGGTGCAAGAAGGAGGAACAGAAAATGAAGCTGAGAGAGGAGCAAATACAACACCTGTAAGATATTAGTGTGGCCTGGCATTGGGTGCCTAAGTTCTGGCAGTTTTCCTCTGAGTTGCATGGCAGGAGCAATGAGAAGTGACAGCAAATGTCACGAGGGTAAATAGAGTTGATCAAATGTGATAGGCCATGAAGCTTTCATGCACCGCTAATCAGAAATTTGGTGAAATGCCTATTTTCCCCTCCTTTTTAATACAGCAGTTGCCACCATGTGCCCTCACCACCAGGGAGAGAGGGACAGTAGCTGGACCCTCCTAGGTGTACACAGCTCCAGTTATGTCCTGAGCAATTTGTTTTCAAACACACCCAGAAATACCTGGAATTGTGGGGGTTTAGGTGGTTTTGGTTTGTCTTTTTTTTCCCATTTATTCTCTTTTCCATGGAGTACCATAGAGTACCATGTCAAGTAGCAGCACATAATAGCATACTGTTTCCTTCATTTCATCTGGCACCTGGATCTTTGGGGCTGTACCTTGCACAAATCCAGACACTCTCTTTGTGATGCTTACCTTCATATCATCTAGAAAAAAAAACTTTATTGGAGTTTAATGTCTAGCAGCCGCTGCTATTTGGGTGTGATTGTCACAAACAATAAAATTACTTCCCTAACTGTGTTCTTGGCTCTTGAAAATGTATCTGCTGCATATTTTTAGCACAAATTTACTTTCACCCAAAACCAGTTTAAAATATTTTACTGCTGAATTAGGATAATGATATGTTAGATCTTTTAGCAGAAAATGAACCTATTTCTAATGTAAATGTTGTAGGTTTTAAAAGAACAGATCACTTTACATAGTGTTGGGAAAACCTACCGTTATATGGAACATAAAATTCAGCCACGGCTGGTAAAATAATCAAGAATTCCATTTCTATGTAGTGGGCAGGAGAAAAAAAATGACTCCAAGCAGTTTGTTTGCTTGACTGAGGAGAGAGTTTTAAAAATGGCATTGGCACCTATGAGCACAGAGACACATCCCGATGTGGTGCCCTCCCAGCACAATCTCTCCTCAGCAAACAAGGCCTGTGATGAAGATCCATCTCATATCAAAATCCATCTCATATCAAAAGGCAAGTCACGGTGCATCACTGGCATCGTGATAGGACTCTGCTTTGTTCTCTATATTTATGCAAAATTTCCATGGGAGCAGAAGTGGTTTGGTTGGGAGTGTTTTCTGCTTTGCACAGTAGGTAGGTTTGCTGAGGAAAGGGAAGGAATTAAGCTTGCTGGGAGCTCTGTGCTGCTCTGTGCAGGATGAAAGCAAGGGGTTGGCTGTGCCCTTGCATATCACCCTCCTTCCTTCTGCCCCCAGGCCATCTGCAGCCAGTTTTATTATCCAGCAATGCTCATTGCCCAGGACAGTGATGCTTACACTGTATAAATATGGCAATAATAGGTAAAATCTGCAGGCTGAGTAATGGGAATATCCCTCCCCCGTTCTAAAGAGCATCCACAGCTCTCACCTTGTCCCCAGCCAGTAGAACATCTCCCTTCCTATTTCAATCTACTTTTAAACACAGTGCTGGGGCAGGGTGAGTTTGGCCTCTTTAAGAGACAGAGAATGGGCAGAGAAGTGCCTGTTCCCTAATCGATGCTTCTCTGTGGAGGGTGAAGGATGCAATCTGAGGCAAACTGGAGAGGCAGGAGGATGATTTTAGACAGCAGGCTCGCTGGGGTAACATATTTATCTATTTATCATTTTAGGCTTTGTTTATAAAGAAACATGCTGGCTATATCTGTAAGTATTTAAAATAGTTCAGTTGGTGGTAGACGTGGGAAGGGGATCCAAACAGGGATTCTGGGCATTTTCCTTGCTGTTCCTCCTGACATGTCAGTTCAGAGCAGTTGGTAACATAGCGACAGGCTGCAGCACTTCATTATCATCACAATCTGCTACCTTTTTAATATAGTATCTGACATTTCAGTCAGACAGGGATCTGCGTCCTTAAGCTGGCAGGAACTTTATGCCTTGCACTTGAGAACATCGCCTTGCTGGGTGTGGGGACGAGGCAGGACACAGGCTGCCAGTGTTTATCTAGATGTGTCAAAGCATGGCATTCAGGTGAAAGGCAAAAATATATAAATACTAATGGAAACTCACAAACAAGATCCAAACCATCCTCTGCCGTCTGGCAAAAAACATTTCCCTGTTAAGCAGTTTCCAGCAAGGGCTCACACAAGTGTTTATTTGAGAGGAGAAAACCCAGTGTCACTTGAACTTAGTTGGCAGAGCTGAGATACCCAGTGGGGCAGGTGCTGGTGTTGCCTGTGCCACGAGGTTGGAGGGGAGATGCCAACACTGAAAGTGGTGTGGCCACAGGGGTGCAGGGTTACAATTGTATTGATGCCTTCTCCAGCTACCTAGAAACAGAGACCAGAAAAGAGTAAGGGAATAAAGGTAGATATTTATTTGAAAGGCCTTCAAAGGTACACCCTGGAGAGCCAGAGGCCACCATCCAGAGAGGACCCCAAGATGGATGACAGGTCACAAGTTCTTCACACTTTTATAGGTCTGGTCCATTTGCATATCAGCAAAAATTCACCAATTAAAACTTTAGCTTTCTTCAATTTCTCCACCTCTCTAGAGGCCCTAGCTTACACCTTTGGGCCTAGGACAATCTGAGTGTCCTTGAATAGCAAGCTCAGAGAAGCTTTGTTGTGTCTATCCGGTGTAGGAGAGCAGCCGACAAGCTACAAGAGACTCCAGAGTTACACACTAGGCAATACAGAATTTGAAAAGTATAAAAGTTAAAATCTAAGGCATCAGTATTAGCCAGGCAAGAGGCACAGGCAGGACTGTATTGGGATTGCAGTGCAGGGAAAAATTTGAGCTTGGAAAGTTCTGATTTAAAAAAAGTAACTCCATGCCTAAGTCTTTTCCTTAGGTTTGTTAGAGATTTATAATTTCAGACCTGCCTTCTTTGCATGACTATGTGGCTCATCTTGACTGTTCTGTTTTGTTCTGCCTACTTGCCCTTGTTGGGGATCTGCTATCAGAAAACCTAAATAAATGACAGAAGGGGAAAAGTGTAATAATATCTATTGCTTTTTTGAACCTCTTCATCTCAAGGTCTGTATTATAAAATCTTTAATAAAATCAGAGCTGGAAAGCAGTTGCTACTAATATTAATTTTCCAGATGGGCAAACTGAGGTACAGGCAGTTACTGGCCACGTACAGGCTTTCCTACCTTTACTGGGTAGCAGAGTTTCTCCCAGGAAGACTGTGAATTTTATATATTACATGGAAAAGATGCACAAAAGTTATAGGATTTGGCTCCAAATAAGTAATCTAATTTTGAGATCAGAAAGGTCTGTTTTTGCTGAATTTCTGCTTTGCCACTTTAACAACACTGGCAATCCTGATGTCTCCTGTTACAGCCCACTGAGATTTTGGCCAGGGGTACCAGCATGACTGAGAAGTTTAAATGCTATGTTAGATGCTGATCAGCAAAAGGGCTGCCCTGTTTGCCCCAGAGCTACACAGGGTAATGTGTGAAATCCTCATTGTTTGTAATGCTTTCTGTGTCATCCAACTTGAAAGACTAGATAGGCTTTTGTTAATATTTCAGGAAAATTTATATCTTAAACAAATCTTTGATCAAAACCTAAAATCACCTCATTTGATCTAAGCTGACTTAACAGATAGAAGTAGAATAAGGGGATGATTTTCAGTACTCTCTGTTTTATCTTTGCTGGAATAGTTTTTCTCAATCATTTATGTACTACAACATCCATAATCTTTCTTTTATTATGGCTAGACTATTTGCTTTAATACTGGGTTTAAAATGCCACATAGGATAACTATGGGGGTTCTGTGAACTGAATTTTTAACAGCACTTTTCTGCTTTGTAATTCACTTAAACCATAGGCTGATTATGAAGATAAAAGCCTGTAACCCTTTAAGTTATACTAACACATTATGATTATTGCAGTGAAAAGAAAGGTGAAATCTTTTTCTTGTCAAAGAGAAGCAAGCATGTAAAACATAATTCTGGTCTGATTTGTGAGCAGTGTTTAGCACAGTGATTTAGTGGAAACTTTATGAAAGTACCCCAGCAATTTGGGACATTTATCTTAATTTTTAAAATAATCCACTACATGTGAAAGCCTAATATTCATTGCAAATCAGGGAGATTTGAACTTTTAAGTGTCTAAAACCTTTTGAAAGACAATTATTTATTCTCAGTAGCCTGTTTTACCTTCTAAAACACTCAGTTCAAATTCAGAGGTTTTGTTTGGGTTTTTTTAATGCATTAAACTTCCTTAATACCAATACAAATTTGCCTTAAAGGGGGGCTTTCACACTGAGTATATGTGGAAGATATATTCCATGTTATACCCAAATGCACCATGCATCGCATGGAAAGACTGAACTTGCTCACTGATGTTCACTGCCTGTGAATAATAAAGTGATAAAATACTAAGAGAGGATGCTGAGCATGCATTAATTAATCCAACACACTTCTTGCCCAGTGGAGGGTTGGCAAACACCAAGAGACATCACTTGTGGTCAAGGAAGGGCATCACCTAGTAAGAATGTACCTGGGAATCATCCTAATGCTGTTTTCAGATGTGTTGAACTTGCTTCTTGTAGTGATTGGAAGTCACCAGTGTGTTGAAGGTCTGATAAAGCTGTCAGTCAGCTGGGAAATATCAGGAGATATCAGAATTCCAGGTCACAATCACTGGAACTGCAAGGCAGAGCGAGTCTGCTGTGCAAAACCAGGCTCCTACTCTTTGTTACATTGTGTAAGAGAAGTTGGTTGACAAATACCATCAAAGGATGTGAAACAAACACTTGAGAGGCTGAAGAGCTTCAGTGCTAAGGTCGTTTTCCACTATTTTGCTTGAACAGAATGAGGGGAAAGGGATTTGTCACGGGCATAGCACTAAAGTGTGCAGTTCTTTGCTGAGACAACCCTAAGACTTTGCACCTCATTTTGTAGCAGCTCTTTCCCTGGCAAGAAGTGCTTGCTGAGTGTCGTGGTTTAACCCCAGCTGGCAATTAAGCCCCACGCTGCTGTTCACTCACTTCCCCTGCTGGGATGGGAGAGAGAATCAGAAGAGTAAAAGTTAAACAACTTGTGGACTGAGATAAAGGCAGTTTAACAGGTAAAGCAAAAGCCACACACACAAGCGAAACAAAACAAGGAATCCATTCCCCATTTCCCAAGGGCAAGCAGGAGTTCAGCCATCCCCAGGAAAGCAGGGTGCCATCACACATAGCTGTGACTTGGGAAGACAAACTCCATCACTCCCAACATCCCCCCACATCCTCCTTCTTCCCCAGCTTTGCCCAGTGAACATGACAGCACATAGTCTGGAATATCCTTTGGGTCAGTCAGGATCAACTGTCCTGGCTCTGCCTCCTCAGAGCTTTTTGTGCACCCCCAGCCCACTCCCTGTTGGGGGAGAGGCAGAAAAGGCCTTGACCCTGGGTAAGCCCAGCTCAGCAGTAGCTTTCCATACTTCTGTAGTATAAACAGTGTTTCCAGCATGAACCCAAAACATAGCCAGTACTAACTACTGTGAAGAAAATTAATTCTGTCCCAGACATAAACACCACACCATGGCAGTCTGGATCTAAAAATAGTGCTGATGCTAATAGAAGAAAAGAATGAGATGTGAATGAAAAATTGAATACATTATGTTGATGTCTCAGCTGAAGAGAGATTTCTGACAGTACTTCTCCCGCTTTTTACTTTTGTAAAACAGTACTTCCATTTTATTGACAATGACTGAAAGAAATAAACTATTGCCTACATCTTTTTCTGGGGAGCAGTTTCTCCTTCTGCAATCCTTATAATGAATGGCTGTTCTCTCTTCCTTTCTCCAACCAATTTGTTCATAATTGCTACCTTTGAAAAAGAATATGTTTGAAGATTTCAATTTTTATCTTCCAGTCCAGATCTTTAAAGTATGGAGGCAAAACAAATGAGCCCAAGCTAAAAATTTCTCCTTTTTTTGTGTGTGTGTTTGCTTGCTTGTTTTCTTTTTATTTTTCCTTAAAAATAAGAGCTAAAGCAATAGACTAGGCCCATGTTCCATGATGCTCTAAACTTCTGCAAAACCATAAGAACCAGAAGTTTCCTATCAGGAAATTGCCTAATTGTGAAACATTATACAGCTTCAGAAAACAAAAATAAAAATGTCTGCCTAACTCCAATTACTGATCATTTGTATTCCATAGTGGAAAAGAAAAGACCTGTGCATCTCATAATTCAGTACCTGAGAAAGTACAGCCTGTCAGTTAATGGAAAGGAACCTGCAGTAGGTCATTTTGGGTACCTTTCAGAGCCCATCATTGATTCACAGCACAGCACTGAGCAAGGAACTTGATCTCTTTGCAGTCCACTTTACATCACTATTTAAAAGTTGTAATGAAATCTACCTTACAAGGGTTCTTTCAGGCCTTATTGTTCATAAGACACCAGGACAGGACCAGTCACTAGAGAGATTTCAAAGTATAACTAGTAGAGGAGTAGTAATCCTAGAGGATTACTACGGTGTTTCATACTTAGGTGATGTGCAATTAACTGCGTAGGCATTTCAAAGTTCCTAAATCCCCAAATTTACTCTATGAAACACTGATAGTCTTAATTTACAGTAGCACCAAAAAAAATAGATAAAGGAAGATAAATATATAAAGATAAATTAATTAAATAAGGATAAAGATAAAGAAAAAACCTGGATACTCCTTTGGATGGTTCTTCAAGCTGCCAAGTAAAGTGAGCTGCAAGTAAATTCCATATCAACCAAATTAGCAGTGGTGAATCTGTTTTTCCTCATGACCATACTGCTGAGATATTCCTTAGTTTGTTGCAAGATGTTGCTATTAGGAGTCTTGGATGTAAAGCAAACACTTTGATGGTGTGTCTGAATTAACTTTCTGCGACAAAAGAGATGATATTTTATAAGTTGTCCATGAGACTTCACTGCAATTGTGTTATAGTGGAATATATTCATCACTGTGCTAAGAAATTGACCTAAGAAAAGCCAAAGGATGAGCTAAATACTCTCCTTTTGGGGTAAATAAAAGGAGCAATTAACCATTTGGATAGCCAGGGCTAGATGAAACTCACCAGTGGGAGGCACTGAGCACTTCCACCATGTGACTCAGGAGAGCAGATGCCAGAGCAGCTGCCACGAGCGGGTCCGGGAGCCCCAACCCATCCGGCGCCACGTAAATCTGTGTTTGGGTGCTCAGCTGGTGTGGGGCTGGCCACTGCCAGCAGTGCTGGGAAGCATAAGGCTGAGCAGAAGGGGAGCAACATGGATGAGTGGGTTCTGGGAGAGCTGGCTGCCAGGACAGCCACCAGGGTACAGGCGGATTACCGAAGGTTCTGTGCATGTTTGTGCATGGCAAAAGTGAGAGCAGCAAGTGTTGGGAACACTTTGAGGAAAAGCCAAGAGCCCATATTTCGTTTTGTAAACAGTTTTCTTTCTCAAGGCGTTCTTTTCTGCTTGTTTTTTGGAAAGATTGATTTATGCTGTGTCATAGGAGGCAAGTAATTAAGTATTAACCAGTTTCTCCCTCTGTCAGTATTTGCATCTCACAGTTTTAAAGCTCTGCACCTGTGTCTTGGAATAAGAGATCCTTGCCCTTTCTGGGAAGATGTATTTAAAAAAAATTAATTGGACAGAGATTCAGCTAACGTTTTTATGAGTAATGGAGAAGATGAATATTTATAATTTGCTTTTCCTTTGCAGTTTAGGAATTAGGTCCTCTAGAGAAAATAAACAAGTCCAAATATATTCAAAGCACTCTGAAGAAGAAATTTAGAACTCTTATGAAAATCTTTGCTTTTCAAAAGTAAAAACTTTGTACTTATTCCAAATTTAAATTGTCTTTAAAATTCAGGCCATCTCTTCAAACCTTCCCACTACAAAGAGTCTAAAATTAGTTTTCAAATTAAATCAATATTTCTTTTCCTCTTTTTCCTTTTTCCTTCCTTCAGGAACAATAGTGAATAATCTGTGTATGATGTCATTGTACTGCCAGTACCAAAGTAACAGTTTGAAATGTTCAGAACCCTATTACTCGTTTTGGATTTAAGGCAGTCAACAGCTGTGAGTTTGGATGAAGATTCAAGAACTAAGTGTATATGAATATATTAATGAAAGAGCCAATATTAGACAAAAATAAGTAAGAATAGAAAAGAGATTAAACCAAAGTGCTTTAAATTAGTAACAGACCTTGCAACTTCACCAGGTAGGGTACTGCTGCAGACAATCTCCTTGCTGAAATGAAATTATTTGGCCCATGTAGAAAAGGAAAATGATTTTACTGCATCCCATACAGGCTCAACTATAGGAAGAACCTTCTGTGACTGCAAAATGAAAATGCACCAGAGGGGAATCTGATTCCAACTCTTCTTCAAAGGCTCTGAATCTGTCAGCAGGTCTAGTCACCAGCAGAGCACTTTGCAGAACTTTTTCAGATGTTTCCCTAAATCTGGGACCTATTGTTTGAAAATGGATTTGTTAGATATTGTAGAAAGAGCCAGAGCACAACAGTGCTATCAGAAGAAGAGCTGATGATCTTTCTGAACTCCCTGTAATCCTAATTGCACCTTCTTGATCATGTAACATCAGGTCCCACGTTGCCCAATGACATAGAATAAGGGGGGGATATTTCTTTTTGCTGGGACAGGGTTAATTTTCTTTATAGCACCTCATGTGATGCCCCCATAAGTCTTTTCATTTTTGCTTTCCTCTTGTGTCCCTCATCCCATTGGGCAGTGTGGTGCTGAGCTGCCTGCCAGGATTAAATTTCCCTTCATTATTTTAACTGGTTTCTAAACCAAAGGAGCAGTTTTATAAATGCCACCTTCCACTGTCTGTTTCCCAGGACACGTCCTAGACAGCACTTCATCAGCTGGTGAGTTATTGGCCATGTTAACAGCACGCCCTGTGTTTTGCAGTGATTACAGAGCAGCCATTAGTCCCTGCAGATGGCATTTCCAGTGCTCATCCTGGATGGGTTGGATCATGGAAGCAGGCAGATTTATACTGAGTGTTGCATTCAGGAGCTGATCCATCAGCCTTGGAGGGGTGGCCATGACCTCACAGGCTGTGATTTGCATCGGCCTGAGAGAACAAGTGTATGGGGAAGGAAGAGAGGGCCCTTGTTGCACAGGCTGTTTGTATGCAGCTGTTCTCCAGGTCCTGTTGGAAATGAGATTTTGGCCTTTGAACTCCTCAGAACACACGTCTGAAGAGTTTTGTATAATTGGGAGAAAAAAAGTGCATGTAATTGTTTTCTGGTTTTTAAATGGGCAGAAACCCAGTGCAATAAAATAATCGGCACTAAGTGGTCTAAAATGTCAAGCGCTTCAATTTCTATCAATTCCACATACTGGTAAGTTTAAATATATTTTATAAATTGAATGAAGTGCTTAAAAATGTTTTAGAAATATGAAGTGCTATCCTGGCATTTAATTAGATACAGATTACATGATGTTGGAAGCTGAAAAAGGAGTGGAATTTCACCAAGCCCTGGATGTGGACAACAGGATTTGTTTCTCACTTGACTTTCATCTCTGGTCTTGATCCATCGTTGTGGATGGGTACAAATACAAAAGGTAAAAGAAATTAAACTGGAAAAGAGAAGATTCAGCAGTGAAAAGTAAATTGAAAAGACCATAACCATGTTTTACAGGAGCCATGAAGTGTCTGCTGTGAGAAGCCTGAAGAGTCAAGACCAACCTTGCCCCCCTGCTTTTAGGTCTGCTCCTTCTATTGCTGCTGTGCCCAGGTGAAGTTCTTTCAGTGACTATCACTGCTTGACTAATTCATACCTTCCCCAAAAAATCCACAAAAATCCACCCACAAAAAACGCCTTTCATGGAATGAGCTAGGAAATTTAGTAACCAGTGTGACTGTCAGTTTAATGGAGACTTTTAAGTGCTTTCTTTAAGGACTCAGTTATAATTCAGGAGTTTAGAAGGTGACATTTTAGGCAAATGTCACTCAGCAGCTGATAGTTCATGCAGTATTTAATATCTGTACTCAAAGGTTATACCTACAGTTTAAAAAAGTTATATTTCCCAGTGTCTGGAAGCACTGTGAGTGCTGTGGAGTTGTACCATTTCAGGGTAGCAGTTTCCCTCAAGAAAGCTACTTTTTCTTTAAAGAACTGTCTCCCAAACCTCCCCACTTTTTCTATGAAGGGATTTCTTCCAAGAGTCCAGTGCAGTGTGTTCCCTTCATCCTACTGCCAAGAAATGGTGGATTCAGAGGAAAAATAAGTATTTTTGTTCCCGTCTGTTGTCCAAATAAGAAATGTAAAAAAAGAACAGAAAGCAGCACATGACACACAGAATGGCAAGGTGGAACATCAGTAATGTCCTTGATAAGAAACCTGCTGAAGGCAGAAAAACTTAATAGGAATTTTTCAAAATACATCAAAGTGGAGAGTGAGCAAGAGAGTCAGTCATGACAGAAAATTTTCCAGGTGTAAAAGACGGGGGGAGGAAAGTGAAGAAATTAAATTTTGACGCTAAACCCCAGTTTTCACTGTGGAGGGGTTTAAAAGAGAGTCCTGCAGTCAGGTAAAAGTCTGAGAACCTTTTAGAAAAGGAAAGATTGGCAGAAGAGTTATTCAGAACAAACTTATACAATTGATAATAACTGTTAAAATTGTTTACTGAAGCATTCAGTAAGGCTTTGATCAAAAAAAACAGAGAAAGTTAAGCCAGTTTTTAAGAGTGATTTCATGAAAATACATCTCAGTAAATCTGGTTTCTGCAGTAGGGAAACTGGCAGACATTATAATGAAACAGAAATAGTTTCTGATATACAAGTACAAAACATTGAGGAAAAATCAACATTTTTGTCATGCACCATAGATCTGTCAGATCCTTTGGAAGAGCTAACAAGCAAGCAATAAAAGGGCCTTGGTTAATACAGCATTATTGAATTTCAATTCAATTATTGAATTTTTGAAAAGCTATTGCAAATGTAAATAAATGGCTTGCCATTGATATTTCCACTCAAGAATCTTCGTAGATCTTGTGCTATTCCTCATATTCATAAATGATCAGAAAGGAGAAATTAGTGATATGATAAAATTTGTTGCTGACACAAAATCAGTCATAATAGCAAAAAGTAAATCTCAAAATTTCTTCACAAAGAAGTGGTTTTTCAATGGTGAATTGGCAATTTTGGAACTTTTTCTCTCGAATATCATGGATATAGAAATTATCAGCCCGTTCGAACATTAGACAGATTCATCTAAATCCTGTAACCCCTCATCTCCCCAAACAAGGCCGATATTCAGGAAGAACTACTCACTCCTTGCTTTTATGCCATGTTCTTCCCTATGCATCTTCCAGGCACAGAGACAGAAAGCTGGGAGAGAAAAATTGGATCTGGCTCTCATTTCTATCTCCACCTGTCCCTGAATCCTGATTTCTGAGGAGGCTGTAGAAATTCTGCAGTGTTTCAGGGTAGGGACTGTAATTCGGGGCAGCCTCCCTGAGTCCCTTGTGGGAAGTGTGGGATGACTCCCAGTCCTGTCCTGTGGGTGCATGATAACTCATGACACTGCATGTCTTCATCAAATTCAGGTAAGATCTTGCTGGAAGCTGCAGAATTCTTCTTCAACGCAGTAGGTCACTGTAGAAAACATCCTGGGGGAAAAAAAAAAAGAAATTCCAAACCAACCCCCACCAAAGTTCTTTCCCTTATCACAATGCAAAGAATAATTGTGGTTTTCAGTGTTGCATTAGAGACACGGTGATACTTGGTACTGATGAGAAGCTTATCAATGCCAAAGGCAAGGAATTACAGCAGAATAAAAGTTAAGGTCTCAGTTAAGCTACTCATTATTACGTATTAAAACTCTTCCCTGGTTAAGAAACCATGACACTTCTGAAAATTTTCTACCAAAAAACCCCTTTTTTTCACAGCCTAACAACTTTGGAGGCTTATGAGGGTGTTAAAGGCCTCCAATAATCCACCCCAGACCTCATTTCTCTTTGTCACCTTTGTGTATTTGATTGTATCATGCTCCAGCTACTCATAATTAAACCTGTCAGTCAGACAAGTATCCTGACATGTTCTGAGTGAGAGAAAAACGTAGCAGACATCGTGCTGAGGTGTTGCTAATATGGGAACCTTGGAAAACAAGTCTAAGCAGTGAATTTGTGACAAGAAGAGGCAAAAAGGATGCTGAACTGTTCAGGGAACTGGCTGGTTAAGAGGACTGGCTAGAGCGACAAACTGCCTTTTACATTATTAGAAAGAATTTGTTCAATAGATCATTACCATTGTTGGTGCGAACTAAAATTGCTACTAAGAACCTCAAGCACTGCAACAGGAATAAAATTAAGTTTAAATACTTGGGGGTAGGGGTGATGAGGATGGGATGGGCAAGAAAGACCCCAAAAAAGCTTGCTTTGCTTCTTCCAATGTTATTTTTTTGCTCCACAGAAAGAGATGACAGCTCTCATGTGTTTCATTCTGGCGCCTTTTCATTAGTGCTAAATTTACTTTCTAAAATCAGGCTACTGCACCAGGAATGTTGTCTTTGATTAGAGC